>JAEHOE010000249.1:0-74020 GCA_016858145.1 Edaphochlamys debaryana | reverse complement strand
TCACCCGTCGCAGCCTGTAGGACGGGGGAGGTCGATGCCCCCCCTCATACACGCCCCCCTTCCCCAACACCCCTCCTCCGACGCCCTCTCCACACACACACACACCGCCGGCACACCGCTTATCACCGCGCCTCAGACTCCCAGGCTCATGCGAGCAGCCCTTCGCACACACCGCCGGCCAATTCCCCACTCTCCAGCCCCCTCCCTAATCCCCCCCCCCCCACCACCACCTGCTTGTAGCTCCGGCAATCGCTCGTCGTACGTCTCAAACAGCCGAACCAGACGCTGGCCGCCGACAGGGAGGAGAGGGAAATCCATGGGACGGAGGAGGAGAGGGGGTCAGGTTGAGAGGGATGGAGATGGAGGGCGGACGAGGGCGGGGACATCTGCAGGTACGGACCGTACAGTGTGTCTGCCGTCCAGACTCCAGGGCTGATCGACAGGTCAAGCCCTGGACAAACGCCATGCAGCCGACCGCCGGGGAAACCGCTCCTGCCCCTGCGGACACGGCTACCTCAGCCAGACGCCGGGAAGTCACTCCGGCTCCTGCGCCGCTCCTTGGTGCACTGCTGCAGGACGGGTCGATGCAGTGCCCCCCTCCTGCTCCCCTACCCCCCGGCTGGACCCCAGCTTGTGTGCCCCCCAGGCCCCAGCCCCGTCCCCGATCGAGGTTGTACAGGTTGAACCTCCACAATGCGCCCACTCACAGGCATAATCCAGCCCACTACTCCGCCAACATGGCCATCCTCCCCCCCCCCTGCCCAGCCAATACCCGGCAGCCTATGGACGGACTGTAAACTCGGCCCCTCCCCTAAATCGCAGCTTCCGGCAGCTGCCTCTTCCCTCGCGAGCAGAGCAGCTCACCACGCAGTCGCTGCGCTGCTCGAGGATGGGCAGGATGTGCGCGTAACCCGCCCGCCGGAATCGGTCCACCGCGTGCACAGCACTCTGCAGACGCGTCTCGGCGAGCAATATAAGTTCACGTCTGTACGCCGTTCTATCCAGCGCGCTCCGCGTTTGCACGGCAGCGTCCAGCGGGCCGACGTAGCCCTTTATCCGCCCCAGAGAGCAATAAGCCGGGCTGTAACATTCCGGCAGCTGTGCGAGACACAGGCGAACAGCCAGCAGCAGAAGCGCACAGGTCTTTTTTGTTGACAGCAAGGTACACATCTCTTCCTACTAAAACGATAAGGCTGGCGGTCGATCTACATTGTCGGTTGATGATCTAGGAGTGCATCCAATAGAGCTTGTTCGCTACACTTGGTTCTGGCCGGTCCGCACTGCAAAGCGGCGAAAGCGGTTACCCACGGAAGAGTGGGCGGGGGAGCCGATCCCGTCCTCAGCCCTGTTGATGATGAGCACACGCGCGGTGTGAGGTTAATGCGAGAGAGGGGCGAAGGTTGGCCAAGCAACTCGGGGGAGCAGTGCCTGTGCCTGTGGAGACGTGTGTGTACTGTACAGAGGGGGAACGGGGATCGGCGGGGCCACCCTCCCGGCCAGGGATAGGGGCCACCCTCCCGGCCAGGTGGCCGTTGGCGCAGCAGCACCGTTGTGGCGGCCTGGAGGGCCTTGTTGTTAATCTTTGGGGCAGACCTGAGCAGGCCTCTTTTCTTAACCTTGCCTGACCTTTGGGGGACAAGACCTCAACGACTTGGCCAAGGGGGCCAGAGGGGGGTAGACGGGCGTCCCCCGCTGTTTAGAGGAGCCAGGAGACCCCACATGCACATTTACGCGTCCCCACCCGACCCCCACGCTTACGCACTTCCTTTGCTTCCTTCTGCCTCCTCCCGCTCGACATCAGTTGACCGGTGCGCACACATCCCCTGTGAGCAACCTCACGAGAGTTGACAGAGCTCTTACACCTTTCCGGCGCTCACATGAACTGACAAACGAACATGAGCAGCAATGGGGAGGCCGAGAGCGTGGGCGCTGCGAGCGCGGAGGAGCCTTTCGAAGCATGCAACACGCTCGAGCGCAGCGATGCATGGATTCCGGGTGTGATGACCTGTATCGCCTCTTTCCTGCACGCCAACGATATCCCGTTCCTGAGACTCGTGTGCAAGTCGGCCGCGGAGGTGTTTCGCGCGCACGTCGCAGTCCACCTTTCTCAGCCGGTCCCACGCTGGGCATTTGCTGACTACTGGCTCGCGACCTCAGCCTGCAAGCGGCTTACGTGGGCCCAGCGGCGCCAGGTGGTGTCGCTGACCGCGCAGAGCAACGACGTGCCAAACCTCGAGACATCCCTCGCAGCCACCGGCCTCTTCCCCTGCGACGGAGACCTCGAGGCTTCGGCCAGCGCCGGCGCCCTGGCCTCTTGCAACTGGCTCACGGACCGGCTCCCCGGCCTTCGCTCCTCTGCCTGGGCCAGCGCCCTGGTCGCAGCCGCCAAGGCCGGCCGCGAGGATGCGGTCCATTGGTGCCTGTCGCGCCATCCCCAGCTGCTGCGGTCGCGCGTGGCCGGCCTGGCCGCCTGCGCTGCGCTGCGTGCGGGGCATGCGGCACACGGCGAGTGGCTCGCGGTGCGGGCCGCCGACGCCCGGGAGCACGGCACGCACGCCACGCCGGCCGCGCTGGCCCTGGCGGAGGCAGCGGAGGCAGCAGCGGCGGCGGGGGCCGAGGAGGCGGATAGCGACGACGAGGATGACGGGGAGGAGGATATGGAGGCTGAGAGCCTGGACATGGCCGGGTGGGGCCTGGCGCTGCTGACAGATGCGGAGCCGCTGGGCTGTGCGGCGCTGGAGGGCTGCGACCTGGCCACCGTGCTGCGCCTCTGCAGCGCACCGCACGCACCGCACGCCGCCGGCCCGGAGGCCTGGACCGAGCGGGAGCTATCGTTGGCGCTGCAGCGCGCCGCCGCCAGCCCCACGCCCGACTGGGAGGCCAAGCTGGACTGGGTCCTGGCGGGGGCCCGGTTGGGCCCGGCGCTCGCGGCGGCGGACCCGGAGGCCCTGCTGGGCCCGGCCGTTGTCGCGGCGCTTGGCGCCCCGCAGCCCGACTGGGCTGCGCGTGCTGAGGCGCTGCTGGCGCGCGGCGGCGTGCTGAGCGTGGCGTGCTACGGCGCGGCGGCGGACCTGCCCACAGCACCCGCCGGCGGCGGTGGCGGGGGCGGCGGGGGTGGACTGGCGGCGCTGATGCGGTTCGTGTGGCTCAAGGGCCGCGGCTGCGCGCCTGAACCCACCGACTGGGCCGCGGTGCGCGCTCTCGGGCGGGCTATGGCCCGCGGCCATGCGGCGGCCGTGGAGTGGCTGCTGTCAGAGGGGGTGGCGCCGGCGGAGGACTCGATTCAGGCCGCCGCCCGGGCCGGGCACCTGGAGGTTCTCAAGATCCTCCGCAAATCCAGTGGATCCAGCCGCCTGCTGGATCTAGAGGAGCTGGCAGTAGCTGCGGCCCGCGGCGGCCGCCTGGAGGTGGTTCGCTGGGCCTGGGCCGGCAGCCGCTGGGCCCAGCTGGGCGCCGAGCCCTCCGCCTGGGTCCTCACGGCCGCGTGCTCGTCGGGGGATGTGGAGCTCATTCGGTGGCTGCGTGAGGTGGGGGCGTGTGGCTTGGACAAGGGCGCTTGGGATGCCGCGACCATTTCGGGGTGCGTGGCGGCTCTGGAGCTGCTGGCGGAGCTGCGCTGCCCCATGCCAGTGAGTTGGTGTGCGTTGGGGGGTGCAGGTGTGCGTTGGGGGGTGCACGTGGGGGCTGCGAACTAGACTGGACAGACCTTGCGGGATTTCATTGGGCGGTGGGCGTATGGCCACCGCAATGCCGGTGAGGTGTGGGGTGTGGGGAGGTTGCGGGCAGCAAGGAAGGCGGACAGGGCAATCTGGGTGGGCTGGGAGCTCTTCTTGCGGCCAGTGTTCCGTCTCCACAATCGTCACGCCGCATCCATACCGGTAATGCCCCGACCCTCCTCCCACCCACCCCCGCCCCCCCACGTCCCCCCGCAGACTGATGGCTCCCCCTATGCCACGCCGCTCCGAAACCAGGACCCCCTTGTACTGGGGGCGCTCCTGCGCCTGGGCCTGCCCCGGGGCTCCCCCGACGGCCGCCTGGGCCGGTCCCTGTGCGACCACACGGCCTTTGCGCCCGCGCCCCTGCGCCTGCTGGGCTGGCTGGCGGAGCACGGGTGCACGCCGGTGGATTGGGACTGGGGGCAGCTGGAGAGCGAGGCGGCGGCGCGGCGGGGGGGCGACGGGGCGGTGGTGAAGGCGTGGGTGGCGGCGCAGCGGGAGGCGGGCGGGCGGTAGCGAGGGGGGGCAGGAATGGGTGAAAGAGAACTTGGTGCGGGTCCAACTTAATCGAGCCGTTGGGTCCTGAGAAAAGGGGAGAAAGGGTGTGGCCAGTGCTGTGTGGGGGGCGGTGGTTGACAAATGGGTTGCAGTTATGAGGTGTGACTTGCAAGGGCATGCACACAGCTTCGAGTCCGGGATTAGGCAGGGCAACTGGGGCGTTGGGGCCGCTTGACCGAGTGCGCAGAGCATGGGGCGGCGTGTTGTGGGGAGTCACGTGGGGCTGCGTTGGCCTTTGGGCCCTCCACGGGTGTGGCTGGACCCTTCGAGGCGGCTTGAAATCTCGGACACGTGTGCCGGGAGACTCGTGAGCCAGGAGGCTCGTGCCGGATCCGGGTGGCTCGCGAACTGATTCCAGTGAACCACGTCGAGTTATTGCGTGGCAAGTTGAGTTGGATAAAGGCACACGAGACTAACGAGAGCTCTTTCCTTCATACAGCAGTGCCATCCCTCGTTTATGGTGACGTCTGAGGACATCACCGGCCCCGTGCTGCTCACGAAAGTGGAGCTCAGACAAGCGTGGAGCAGCGCATCACCCTACTGACTCTGGCGTGCTTGCAGTCTTGGGCCATGCTCACGCGGAACGACGGACCGGCGCCGACGCCACCCTCTGATTGTGACCTTGGCCGTGGGTCAAACGGCGGGGACAGCGGCAGCCGAGGTGGCAGCGGCGGCGAGGAGAGACAACATCCAGGTGACCTGTGCGTGCGGCTCAGGCATGCAACCCGCTGCAGCATGATAGATGTCTGTGGATCTGCGCTGCACTTGGCTCTTGTGCAGGGGGCGTGCGGAGGCGCCGGGCTCCGACCAGCTGCAGCGCGGAGCCCGCCAGCGCCCCGGCCCCATCGCCCGCACTGCTGCCCCCGGGCCGGGCTGTGGAGCTGAAGTTCACGCGCATGATCTCGGACGGCAGCGACGGCACTGTGATCGAGGGCACGTGCGGCCCCGAACCCGCCGTCATCAAGCTCTTCTCCGGGAGCCGCGAGGGCAAGGACGCCTACCGCCGCGAGGCTGGCGCCTACTGTGCCCTGACCAGCCTGCAGGGCAGTGTGGTGCCGTACATGCTGTCGTACGGGCCGCTGCCGATGGGGATGCACTACGTCGCGATGCGCCCCGTCAGCGGCAGGCCGTGTGCCGGGCTGAAGCGGTCGGATGCGGTCTGCAGCGCCGCGCTTCGGTCCCTGGAGGCAGTCCGGCGCTGCTGCCCGGGCTTCGTGCACGGCGACATCCGGCTGGAGAACCTGCTGCTGCTGGACGGCGAGGAGTCAGAGGCCGGTGTCGCGGGGCCGCAGGACGCGGACCAGAGCGCTCCGCCCGGAGGCGGAGGCGGAGGCTCCGGTGCCAGCGGCAGCGGCGCCGCTGCCGGCGGCCAGGGCGCCAGCGGCGGCGGCCAGGGTGCCAGCGGCAGCGTCCAGGGCGCCAGCGGCGGCGTCAGGGTCTTGCTGCTGGACTTTGCGCGCTCGTGGCGGGACACAGGGTCCACGGGGCGGGAGCAGGAGCGAGAGCTGGCAGAGCTCCGGCGGCTGCTGTCGCCAGCGGGGGGGCGCAGGAAAGCACGGAGGTGACGTCGGGCTGAGGCGCTGACGGCGGCCGGGCTGCGGCCGACGGGGAAGCAGAGGCCCGAGCTATGGTGAGGGCTGCAGACTCGCCGGGTCCGCCTCACGTTGAGGGGCCATGGCGCCGTGTCAGGCACTGGCATGTCACCGTGCCTGGAAGGTATCCGGAGGGGTACCGGGAGGGGTACCGGGAGGCCGTGTCGGGAAATGCATGGAGAAGTCGCGGGAAGTCGAAGGGTCGGCGGACGCAGGTAGGCGCCGCACGAACCCAATTGCACCACGGGGGATTTCGTTAGCAGACTTGCTCGCCGCAGCCGGTGGAGCTGCGTCGAGGCTTAGTGGCGTAATGTGGTAGGGTGAGCAATCATCGGTGGACAGAGTGTCGTACGATCGGGGATAGCGGGGTAATGGGCGCGGGGACAGCCGCCATCGGCGTCTGTTCCCAAGCTCTCTGGTACTGCTTGCCGGTGTTGCTTACGTAGTGGACAGACCAAGCCGTTATTGCTGAGCACGTAGCTAGGAGAGCTGCGTAGCTGCTGTAAGGAGTTGAGTGCGCTCCTGCCGAATTTGCCATCGACCGTCGATCCGCCAGTAAGCTGAGCGTGCGAGGGGGCGATAGGCCCAGATCTACGTGTCAGAGGACGTCAGCAAGGGCGTGCCTGCTGGACGTCGCCGTCTTCCCAGCTTGGGAACAGACCGCGCGCGATACTTGCGCGCGAAGGGTAGAAGCACGCCTCTGCGGCAAGCCGCCGGCAGAGCGCCAGAGCTATTGGATAGGCTAAGGCCTTTGCGACTACCGTATCTAGCGGCCAAGGCCGTGCATCCGGTTACGTGCCTTGTGACATCCGCGACATCAAGCTCAGACCAAGGCTGCGCTACCTGTGCAGTCAAGACTGCGTCTGACATATCCTCCCATTGCCCGTGCCATGGCTAAGTCTCTTCCGGAGGACCGTCTTCCCAGCCGTAACATGTACCTGGCCTCCCGCGGCCTGCCCACCGAGCCCCTGCCCCGTCGCCCCAACCAGAGCATCGAGGAGTACCGGGCGCTGTACGACTGAGGGGCCTAAGGGCTTGTGGCGCGGGGGAACTAGTATATCTGGATCATCTAGGGCCGGTGGCCTAAGGGCCGTGTTTCGTGTCAAGGCACGTGAGCCAGGCTTCGGGGGCTCGTGAGCAAGGGCCCAGCAAGGCAGGGGTTAGCGTACCGTCAAGGCGGTCGGCTACGGAGGGTAGCGAGTGCTGCCAAGGCAGCTGGGTGTGCGTGGCAGCCGTACCAGGCTGCTAAGGCAGGAGGAGTTTGGTGTGGGTAGAGACGCTGTTAAGGCAGCTGCTTCATCTGCATCTGGCGTGTTGTCGCTAAGGCGGCGTGTGAGAACATAGGAGCGTCGTGAGCTGCTGGAGGGCTTCTGAGCCGCTCTGCAGCCGTTGATAGCCTGTCAAGCGGACCGTGGAGGTTCTGTGGTGGAACGTTGCCAAGGCGGCGGCGTGAGTCATCTGTGCGTGAGCTGTCAAGGCAGCTGTTTGCAGTCGGAGCCGCTAAGGCGGCTGGTTCAAGTTGTTAAGTCCCACTGGATCCAAGCGAGCCTCTCCCGTTCCTGACGCCTCTTCCGACGCCTCATCCTCAGCGCTCAACGTCGCAGCGTGGGTCAGGGGGGGTCGTGGGTCTGCAGCCAACGGGATCTAAGGAGGGGTCCATTCAGGGCAGTCAGCACAGGGCCGGACAGACCCGGTCGGGTGCTAGCTTTCGCCCGGCGCCGTCAGTCCAACAGCCGGGTGCAGCAGACAGAGAGGGGATCGGTGAGGAGGTTTCGTCCATAGACGGGCTGAACAAGCAGCTAGCCGGGCTTCACGAGCAACTGCTGCAGCGGGAGGCGCGCGGCGCAGCGGCAGCAGCAGAGGGAAGCGGAGAGGGGCAGGCCCTTGACCAAGGGCACGGCGAGGCCGAGGCAGAAGACAGTGGGGAGACGGAGCAGTTCGTGTTGCAGCCTGCACTAAACGCGCTTGCTGCCGGAGCTGCTGCCCTCGTCACCGTCCCCCAGGTGCCAGCGCCGCCACAACCAGGTCAAGGCCAGCGGCAGCAGGCACCGGTCAGGCCACGGCCTGCAGCAACCAGCGGGTGGGACGAGATGGACGACGACTGTCCGTCTCGCTCCTCTGATGAGGAACGGAGGCGGCAGCGCATGGAGCCGTTCCGCTTCTCCTCCGTACCAGACTTCACGTCGTACGGAGACCGTGAGCTGACTAAGGTCAGAAGGCAGGGCAACTGGGACCTAGACAAAATCCCGGTGGCCGAGGTCGAGTACATGCTGGACAAGATCCCCATCTCCGAGAGCGAGTTTGAGCACTGGCACAACTCGCGCAAGAGCACGCTCGTGGCTAAGGCCACTGCATGGCTGCAGGCCAAGCCGGGCAACGCAGCCGCCAACCTGCACGGCAAGGCGCTGTGGGAGTACTACTGTGATGCGGTACGAACGCATTTCGAGCCGGAGCGGAAAGCCAACTACCGGCTGGCATATGAGAAGCTGAAGCAGACCATGGAGATGTCGCCGTCAAGCTACCTCGCGCAAGCGCGAAGGTACGAGCCGTACCTGGACATCGGCAAGACCACGTTCGCCCGCAACTACTTCAACCGCCTGATTCCCGAAGTCCGCAACGACCTGGGACCGATCTGGCGGCGGGTGCCGGAAACGGACTGGTACGGCAAGCTGGACGAGATGGCGGTTGACGCCAACAACTACTGGGACAACTTGAGGTTTGCCCAAGCGGCGGCGGCGACGGAGGACGGCGCCGCGGGAGGGTCCAAGGCGGGCAAGCCCGCAGGCGGCGCCAAGGCGCCCGCCGCGGCGCAACCAGCGGCCCCCGCCAAGCAGGGCAGGTTCTTCTGCACGGTGCACGGTGCCAACAGCTCGCACCCCACGGAGAGGTGCAGGCAGATCAAGTCTGGCAGGCCTGCGCTCGTGACCGGCGCGGCAGAGAGCGTGTCCGCGCTGGTCAAGCAGATTGAGCAGCTGCAAGCAGCGCTGGTCTCTGCGCAGGCCCCGCCGCCCGCAACCAAGTGGCAGGCGGAGCAGCAGAAGCGCCAAGGCGCTGGCGGCAGCAGCGGCGGAGGCGGCAACAGGGCCGGCGGAGGCACGGCAAGCCGCCCCGCGGGCGTCAACAAGTGCGACGAGTGCGGGCGCTGGCACGGGAGGATCTGCTTCATCCAGAACCCCGAGTTCGCCCCGCGCAACTACGCGCCGCCACCCGGCCCGCTCAAGGACAAGTTCGACCGCAACCTCGCCGAGTGTGAGAAAAAGCGGCGGGGCGGGGGCGGTGGCGGCGGTGGAGCTGGCGGCGGCGGCGGCACGCAGCAGGCGGCCGCAGTCACGTCGCTGCAGGAGCAGCTGGCCCAAGTTAGCAAGGCTCTGGCGGCCTTGGCCACCACCACCGCCAACCAGCACGCAGCAGCCGCCACGGCGGCGGACGCTGGGGCTGAGGACGAGTACGATGAGGAGCTGTACGATTCGGAGGCTCACGCGGCGGCAGTGCACGCCGCCGACACAGAGGAGTTTTCCGCAAGCAGCAGGGCGACGTGCGCGCTGGCGGCGGCGCACGCGCTGGCCACGCTCAAGCAGCAGCCGGCGCCCATCGGCTTCCAGGTGGCGGCAATTCCGCAGCAGCGTTACGAGGCGCCGCCGGAACGCGCCTCACCCGCACCCAAGGGTGCTGCACCGAGCGGGGAGCCCACGGCACGGCTCCAGCTGGTGCTGGACCTCGACAGCACGGTGTCGCTAGGGGCGAGCAGCTCCCTGAGCGCACTTCAGGAGGAGGTGTGCAGCAAGCTGCAGTGCGCCGCGGCGCAGGGCAGCGCCGCGCTGGCCAGCGCCAAGGCGAGGCCAGGGGGCGGAGGGGCGCAGGTCTATGTGCACCGCAACGAGGCGGGCCCTGCCTACTGCGTCACCCACCCGGCCAAGGCCTACACCTCCATCTTCAACATGTCTGATCAGGAGCGTGAGCAGCTCTTGGAGGGCAACGCTGAGGCCAAGGCCTACTTCGAGGAGAACCCGTACATGTTCTACTACGAGCCGGGGGCCATCCTCATCCACCGCAAGGGAGGCGGCGGAGGCCACGGCAGCGGGGGCGGCGGCGACGGCGAGGCAAGCTGTGCGCCCGACTCCCTGCGAGACCACAGCGCCTCCATCAGCCTCATAACAGAGGAGATGGTGCAGCGCCACGGCCTGCCCGTCCGCCGTACAAAGGCTACGCTACGCACGGGCAACGGACCGTCCAAGCTAGCTCACGAGCTGAGTCACGAGGAGTTAGAACTGGTGCTGCTGCCGGGCACACCGCACGCGGTGACCATGCCGCTGACGCAGACCCTGGTGGTGCCGCCAACGCACCTGTTCGACTACCTGGCGGGCAACAAGCAGATGCGCATGCTGTGCGACTTCGTCACGCAGTACCCCAACCCGCAGCTGCACTTCAAGCCGGACGTACTGCGGGCGCCCAATCAGATCATCACCATCCCCATGCGCAATGCACACGGGGTACGACAGGCCCTCGCCGCAGGCTACGGCCTGGGCGCCACGGCGCTGTGCACCAGCTCCGCTGCGCCCTGCTTCACGGAGCTGGGGGGGGGATTCGAAGCCCAGACCGAGCAAAGCGAGGGCGACAACGGAGGGTTCGAGCTCGAGTTCACGGCCTCGTACTTCCAGCAGCTCAAGTCCTACACCATGGCCACGGCCGGGGCGGCGCTGGGGTACACGGCGGCGGCGGCGAGCAGAGTGGCCAAGGCCACGGGCATCGACACCAGCCTGCGCAAGCTTGCGGCGGCGGTGGAGACGTCCATGGACCGCACGGAGG
Organism: Edaphochlamys debaryana; assembly: GCA_016858145.1. NCBI lineage: Eukaryota > Viridiplantae > Chlorophyta > Chlorophyceae > Chlamydomonadales > Edaphochlamys > Edaphochlamys debaryana. The sequence continues at coordinate 63,348 of JAEHOE010000249.1, read as the reverse complement.
AGGAGTGGGCCGAGCCGGCCAAGGCCAAGAGGCACGGCAAGCGCAAGCGCAAGGGCCCTGACAAGACTCCAGTGCTGATGGGCCGCAAGCGGTCGTGGGCGGGATCGTTCACCTTCATGCTGACGGCACTGGTCCTGCTCTCGCTGGCTGCTGGGGCAGGCGCCACGGGCGCAGCCTTCAACGGAGCAGCAGCTGTGGAGGCAATGCAGCAGCTCAACATGGTCAGCGCGGCGCTGTGCGCTGCTCCGCCGGGCATGAGCTTGGCCTACGGGGTCGACACGGGCCAAGGCCCGTACAACACCTTGGGGCTTCCCGCCAGCCTGGCGCATGCGCTGGCCAGTGCCGAGACGTTCACGTTTGATGGACGCATGGCAGCCACCGCTCACGAGCGGTACGAGAAGGACAAGGAGGGAGGTTGGATCTGGGGCAACGCCGAGGGCTTGACCCCCGAGCAGATGCGAGCGCTGCAAGCAGCGGTGCGGGCGCGCAAGGATGCGTTTGCCTATAGCACGTCCGAGATGCCGGGCTACTGTGGCGAGCTGGGACCTTTCCGGATCGAACTTACGACTAACGAACCGATTGTACAGCCCCGCCGCCGTTTTAGTCCGAAAGAAACCGAGCTGATCGAGACCCTAACCGCCGAGCTGATCAACTCCAACCTCGCCGAGGAGTGGACCGGCCCAACACAGGTGGCGGTCAACCCCGTTATAGCAGCCAAGCGCTGCGAGGCGACAAGACTGTGGACGAGCGCTCGGATGGCTCAGGATTACCGCCCTGTAAACAGCAGGAGCAAGCCAGACAAGTACGGGCTGCATCGGCCGGAGGAGATCTTTCAGAAGATGGCCAAGGCCCGGTTTTTCTCCAAGTTGGACATGCGTCAGGGGTTCTTGCAGATCCCTATGCACCCTGACGACATAGGCAAAACTGCCTTCTGGTGTGGGAACCGTCTGGTGGCGTACAAACGGATGCCGTACGGCGTTCGCAACGGTAGCAGTGCCTTCCAGCGACGTGTCGACCTGGCGCTGACTAAAGCTGGGCTAGACAGATGGGCCACCGGTTTTATTGATGACGTCGTGATCGGGACGGAGACTGCAGAGGAGCACGTGAGAGTTGTTGGGGCGGTGCTGGATTGCTTGCGGGACGTGGGGCTACGGGCCCACCCCGACAAGTCCATCTTCGGGGCGGAGGTGGTCGAGTACCTGGGCCACAACCTTTCCCCCTTCGGCATTTCGCCTCATCATGCCAAGGTTGCGGCGATCCAGGCCCTGCAGCCTCCTCGCAACGTGTCTGAGCTGCGCACTCAGTTGGGTTTCGTGAATTACTATAGGTGTTACGTGCCCAACATGAGCTCTATCGTGGCACCGCTAAATGACCTGCTCAAGAGCGGGGTGCCATGGAGCTGGGGGCCTGAGCAAGCTGCGGCCCACAGCAAGATCAAGGAGATATTCACGCAACCTGATTTGGTGTTGAAGCACATTGATTACTCACGTCAGTTGGTTTTGCACACCGATTTCTCTAACCGTGGCATAGCCGCCGTGCTGGGCCAGGTGGGGGCTGACGGGAGAGAGTACATGTGCGCGTGCATAAGTCGTTCCCTGAACAAGCACGAGGCAAACTATGCTTCGTACAAGGGGGAGATGTTAGCGGTCGTGTGGGCTGTTAAGATGTTCCGACACCACCTGATTGGCACGGACGTTCCCTTCAAGATCGTGACAGACCACCGCCCGCTGCTTTACTTGATGAGTTCTGAGGGCCTCACGGGGCAGTATGCGCGCTTTGCGCTGGTGTTGCAAGAGTATAATTTTGTTGTTGAGCATCGTGCGGGCGCCAAGCACCAAAATGCGGACGGGCTGTCACGCAACCCCCGAGCAAGCTCGGAGGACGTGTCAGGCGCCAGACTGGACGAGGAGGATGAGCCAGGCGGGTTTGCTGGAACCACGCCGGCCCACTCTGGAGTGGTGAACTCAAGCGCTACGGCGTGTGAGGTGCTCAACGTGGCGCTTGCTACCGCGGCTAAGGCCGCGCCCTTCATAGACGCCTACGCGCCTGACTCAAGTGGGGCGTTGGACGGATGGAACGGTTGGGCGTTTGAGGCCAGGACTCCCCCGCCGAAGGATGAGGTGGAGGAGGTCCGGGCTGAGCGCAGCAAGCTGCGGAATGATGCGCTGGAGTGGCGGGCGGCACGCAAGAGGAGGCTGCGGCAGGATGGTGCACCAACCACCGCGCCGCCGACCCCTGCGCCCGCCATGCTTCAGGCGGCACGGTGGCACGACTCTGCCATGCGCCAAGGCGCGGTCGTCGCCGAGCTTTACGGAGGGCTAGCGCCAGGGCTTGAAGCGTGTCTGCGTGCGGGGCTGCCTGTGCAGCGCTACGTGTACGCTGACTCCTCAGCACCCGCACAGGGGGCGGTGCTGGCCCGCCTGCCTGAGCTGGCGCGGCTGCACCCGGACCTGTTCACCGCCACGGCGGCGGGGCAGGCGCTGTTGCTGTTGAACGATGATGTGAGCAAGCTCACAACCCCGAGGCTGCTAGCCTCAGTGCCAGACGGGGCGCCGCTGCTTGTTGTGGCGTTCTGGGCGCGGGGGGACACGACGGCTCAAGAGGCCGTGCTGAGGCTGGTGGGCGGGGCGCAGCAGGCGCTGGGCGCCGATAGGGTGGCCTTCCTGTGCGGCACCACGGCTGCGTCAGGGCCCACCCCGCCTGTCGAGCAGCGGAATTCGGAGAGCAGGCTGCATGAGGCGTGGGGTTCCCCGCTGGTGGCGGACGCGGCCCTCTTCGGCTCGGGCGTGCACCAGGTGTACCGGTTCTGGACGAACCTCTCCGAGCCGTGCGGCCTGCGAGAGACCATAGCGTCGGCAGTCAGGCCGGCGCGCTTCAGTGCACAAGATGCAATCGGCCAAGGCCGACGGATGGCGGCGGCGCGCCGCAACCTGCGGCCGCCGTACTACCCTTCCGAGAGTGAGGGACAGCCCGCACGGGCTGTCCTGGCGGGCGCGATAGGCGCCAACCTGGAGGCGCTTGAGGCAACAAGCGCATGCCCAGTGTACGATGTCGAGAAGCAAAAGTTTACCCCGCCAACGCCGGACGAGTGTGAGCTGCTCAAGGGCTTCTCACCCGGCGTTACGGCAAGCCTGCCTGAGGCGGAGCGGCGCGCCCTGCTGGCGGCGGCCGCTGACGTCACCTGCCTGGCGGGCGTGCTAAGCATGGCGCGGGTGTTGGCGGATGATGTGCCACAGGCACTTCCGGCGCAAGCGCCAGCCGCGCTGGTGGCGTCAGCCTCAGGCGCGTCAGACGGCGTGGCGGCGGCGTTCTCTTGCGGCTGGGCCCCGGACGCCAGCCCCTTGTGCGTCCTGGCGAGCGGCGCCCTGGACAGCGAGTCACCGCCAGCGTCAGCGCCGTACGGCGACATTTGGGATGATGATGCAACCTTGGAGTTCGTTAAGACAGGACAGATGCCCACGGGCATGAGTGAGGGCGAGCAAGCTCGCATCCGCAAGCGCGCCCACCGCTACAGGTGGCTTGCGGGCAAGCTGCACACCGGGTCGCTCGATGGCAAGACCCGCATAGTGCCACCGCCCGCCGAGCGAGGCGAGCTGGTGCGCAGGGTGCACGAGCAGACAGGGCACTGGGGCGTGAGGCGCACCTTGGCGCTGCTGCTTCACAGCTACTGGTGGCGCGGCATCAAGGAAGACACGGCCACGGCCGTCAAGCACTGCGCCGCATGCGACAAGCTGCGGGCACAGTTTAGCGGCAGGCCCGGCGTGCTGAACCCTCTTCCCATCGGGGGCCTGTTCTACCGCTGGGGCGTGGACCTGTGCGGCCCCTTCAACAAGACCGTGCACGGCAACCGCTACTGCATGGTGTGCGTGGAACACTTCAGCAAGTACGTTATTCTGATTCCGATTCCCAGCAAGGAGGCGGCGGTCACGGCCTTCGCCTTTTCGCATCACGTGCTGGGGCGCTACGGCGCATGTGCCGAGGTGTGCTCGGACCAAGGCGGCGAGTGGAAGGGGCAGTTCGCCGCGCTGTTGGCCGAGGCGCTGATTGACCACAGGCAGACCTCAGCCGAGCACCCCCAGGCCAACGGGCTGAGCGAGCGAGCTGTTCAGAGCTGCAAGTCGGCCCTGACCAAGCTCGCCCAAGCGGCAGGCGGTCTGAACGACTGGGACGAGCGCCTGCCTGCCATCATGTTGGGCTACAACTGCTCAACGCAGGCAGCCACCAAGCTCTGCCCGTACACTCTGATTCACGCAGTGGACCCTGTGATTCCCCCGGCTGTCAAACCAAGGTTTGAGACGGAGCTGAGCCTGGATGACCCCGAGGCGGCGGCACGCTCCGTGCTCTCGAGGGCAGCCGCCATGCGGCGCCACATGGCCATCGCTGGGGGCAACCTGACGGTGGCGCAGCATCGTGACATGCTGCGTTTACGCCCGCCTACGAGGCGGAGGGCTCGAGCCCAAGCTGCGCAAGTTTGAGATAGGAGATTATGTGTATTACCGCAACACGACAGCCAAGACAAGTCTTGACCCGCAAGTGCGCCCCGAGGTGCTGCGAGTTGCGGAGGTCAGGGCCTCAGGCGTGCTGGTACTGGAGGGCAAGTGCGGCACAGTAGTGACCGCACACGTCACGCACGTGGCCCCATGCCACATGCCGATCGTGGATCCGGAGATCGATCCAAGGCTGGCCAGGCCGCCACTCACGCTCGCCTGCGAGGTATGCTCCATGCCGGATGCGGAGGAGTGGATGCTGCTGTGCGACGCGTGCGGCACGGGCTGGCACACGTACTGCCTGAGCCCCGCGCTCGAGGCGATTCCTGACGGCAATTGGGTCTGCCCGCGCTGCTCAAGCAAGGGTGTGACGGTGGGCCAAGTCGCCGCCAAGGCGGCGGAGCGGCGGACCAAGGCTGAGCCGCCACCCCACCTGAAGAAGCTCCAAGGAGCGTTGGCGATGCGGCAGGGCAAGGGCCGCAAGGCAAGGAACAAGCGAGAGACTGGCATAGTAAGCTACGCTGGCACGCGCAGGCGCGTGCATCACTTTCTTATCGAGTACGGCAAGGGCGACTCCGAACTGGTGACGCTAACGCAGCTCAGGCCGCGTCTGCTCAAGCCGGGCGAGCCCAAGGCCGCGGCTGCCACGGGCAGCACCGCAGGAGCGGCCAACCAGACCGACTCGGCGGGAGCAGCCGGCAAGCTGGCGGCGGCCATGCCAGGAAAGCACCATCCCGCCAAGGCGGGAAGGTTGGCGGAGCTGGCGCGCAGCGGAGGCGCCGGGGCGCCGCAGGCCACGGAGGCTGAGTGCAAGGCCCTGGCGGACGTAATCGACGTGGGGCTGGCGCTGACCGTCTATGCCCCATGGGGCACCACGCCGGAGGCGGCTGCATGGCTGCGCGCGCAGGGCTGCGCACTGCGGCGCGGCCCAACCGCCGCAGGCCCAAGGGTCTGCGAACACCATGCGCTGGAGCAAGCAAAGAAGAACGGGATTGATATGGGGGTTATCTGGATGGAGAGCGCGCCCGAGGTGATCGACACCTACATGGGCGGGGCAGCCGAGCAGGCGAGAGAGGCGGTAGTGGCGAGGTGCTCCTGGGAGTACCTGCAGGAGAGCGACGGGGCGCGACTGGGATGGCTGAGAGCCAGGATTGCGGAAGGCCGACTGGTGGTCGTGCCATGCGTGACGTGTGTCTGGATCGTGCTGATGGCGGCCGGAGCGAGGCGCCTGGGCTTTCTGCGCTCGGAGGGCATTCAGCCCGTGATTGTGTGAGAGTTTGAGCTTTCTTTTCGGGATTCTTTAGCCTTTGCCACTTGCTTTATCTAAACCCGCGCTCCAGCCCACGGCAGCGTCGCCGCCGGAGCTGGGGGGGGGACCGTTTGCTAGGGACATCATGGGGTCAATAGGACACGCTGGGTCGTGACAGCTGTCAGGCACTGGCATGTCACCGTGCCTGGAAGGTATCCGGAGGGGTACCGGGAGGGGTACCGGGAGGCCGTGTCGGGAAATGCATGGAGAAGTCGCGGGAAGTCGAAGGGTCGGCGGACGCAGGTAGGCGCCGCACGAACCCAATTGCACCACGGGGGATTTCGTTAGCAGACTTGCTCGCCGCAGCCGGTGGAGCTGCGTCGAGGCTTAGTGGCGTAATGTGGTAGGGTGAGCAATCATCGGTGGACAGAGTGTCGTACGATCGGGGATAGCGGGGTAATGGGCGCGGGGACAGCCGCCATCGGCGTCTGTTCCCAAGCTCTCTGGTACTGCTTGCCGGTGTTGCTTACGTAGTGGACAGACCAAGCCGTTATTGCTGAGCACGTAGCTAGGAGAGCTGCGTAGCTGCTGTAAGGAGTTGAGTGCGCTCCTGCCGAATTTGCCATCGACCGTCGATCCGCCAGTAAGCTGAGCGTGCGAGGGGGCGATAGGCCCAGATCTACGTGTCAGAGGACGTCAGCAAGGGCGTGCCTGCTGGACGTCGCCGTCTTCCCTACCGTTTGCTAGGGACATCATGGGGTCAATAGGACACGCTGGGTCGTGACAGCCGGGTGATGCCGAGCTCTGCCGCGTGCACCGTGCAGTGTGTGGGCGCGGGGCTGGCCTTGGGTGTAGGCAACTGTGGACGATGCATTTGACATTGGCAGCTTTCTACGAGAAGCCCGGACATAATCAAGACGGGACACCATGATCAATCACTGAATGAACCGCCGTCAACGTTGCTTTAGGCAAGCAAGTCTTATTCTTAACGCAGGCGGTGTGCTTTACAAGCTGTGCTGGGCGCAGGAGCGCATGGGCTTGAGGGGGATTGATTGGAGCGCCCGGGGGCCTGACAGCAGCGCTAGGTACACAGGAGCAGGCGTGAGCGGACGGCACCTAGGTGTCATTTCTTCAAGCGGCCCCGTCGTAGCCCGGGGCGTGGCGGGGCCGTCACGAGTTTCGCCCAGGGCGAGGCAGCGTGTGGAGGACGTGGTGGGAACTGGGGGGGATCTGTATCTTGGCTTTGTACTCTGCTGCTTTACTCATTGGATCTCCATGCTTCTCAGCCAGCCGCGGCCGCCAGCGCTCAAACCTGGCAGCTCGCGGCAGGGCTTGAGGCCGAGGTCTGGCCTGAGGGGGCTCAGCCGTTTGAATGCTGTCGGCCAGCCACCGTTGTCTTCTCTCTGTCCTAAGGCTGAGTGCTTTCGATGTAGGAGTACCGGGGTTACTGCTTACTGCATACTGATCTAGCTCAGGGGTGACCCCCTTCCCCTGATCTAGCTGTGCCGTGCGGCCCATGTGTTTGCGGCCTTTGTTTGTCAAACCGGCCACGGTTGCAGACCTTGCAATTGGCCACAGGAAAGGTCCGGTAGGGGCTTGTCCGGCTCAGCCTTATCTAGAGAGTGTGCTGTTTACACTCCTGGTTGAGGGCATGATACGCAATCAATGCGGGGACTGAACCTTGTTGGATTGGGCCGACGGCGACGACGACGAGGGCAAGGAGGACGAGGGGATGGCCGGGTGGGGCCTGGCGCTGGTGACAGATGGGCGAGCGGGGGGCGCTGGGCGCGGGCACTTTGGGTTTGTGTAGGGCTTCTTGGGAGGAGTGAACATCTGCTTAGGGTCAGGTGGGGGCTGGCTGGGTTGGTTACCCATGCGTGACTGCGCTAGCCTTTGGGCGTTTCATAGCAGCTCCGGACGTTGGGCCGCTCCAGGCTGGCTTGCTTAGGAGGGTATGCAGCAGTGGCTGCAAGCCTCTGGGCCCAACGGATCTTGTGACCGGCCGCTGAGCTCGCAAGTATGGGTGTTTGCGCGGATTGTGCATTCTTGCATGTGTTGGCACGTTGCTGCGGCGTGCTCGAGCTTCTAGGGCGCAAGGAGGGCATTTCGGCGATGTGGGTCGGGCCCCGTGGGCGCTTACGAGCTAGTGTTCCTAGCGGGTGCTAACTTCCTGACGGGAATAGGTACCGTGGGGTCCGAAGGGGCAGGGTTAGGAGAAGAGAACTCCGTGAAGAGCCGCATTTGGTGGCAGGGACGGGGATGGACGTAAAGCACGTTGATGGTCCACGCGCGGATTTACTGCAGCGCAAAGAGACACGAAGACATTGAACCGACAGTGCTGTGCCACTCTGACGTAAGCTGTGCCTGGGTCTTGGGGGCCTGGGCTGGAGGCGGTTCCGGGGCGCTTCCCAGGGCCCTGGCCTGGGTTGGGCCCGGCTGGAAGGCCTGGGCCCGGATGGCCGATGCAGCCCTGTGCGATCCCCGCCCTCATAAACCCCTGCGACACGCGACACCAGCCACAACAGTTCTCAAACTCTCCCCCACCACCAACAATCGCTTCCACAACTCGAGCTGTGCTCTCTCGGAGAAGCTAGCACCTTACTTCCGCGACAGGCGGGTCGCTCGGGCCTTCCGGTCCAGGCCCTGCCGCCTCGCGCCTAGCACCTTCAATTACGCTAGAAGTCGTTAGCGATCATGGCGGCTCCCGCTGTCGACGCGCCTGTGGCCGATGTGCCCCAGTCGGAGCCGCTCAGCGATGACCAGGTCCGCAACAACGCGGGCGGCTTCGTCTACCAGATTGATGACCTCGCGCGACTGCGCCGCTTCATCGTCCTTGGCAGCGAGGGTGAGTCGCGGTCTGGGCCTTCGTCCCGCCCTTCGTCCCGTCCCGCGTGCTGGGCCTTGCCCCTCCCTTGCTCGTTGGCACCCCGCATCTGACATCCCCCTCATCCCTCACCCCTCCGTCGCCCCCTCAGCCAACAACTACTACGTTGGCCGCGAGGAGCTGACGCTGGACAACTGCGAGGCCGTGCTGCGCCTGCTGGCCCAGGGGCAGGGCGAGCGGGTGGTGAAGGTGGTGCGCGACATCTCCACGGAGGGCCGAGCGCCCAAGCAGGGACCAGGTGGGGAGCGGGACGGGGTGGGGCGGGGTATCTTGGTATCGGGAATTGCCCTCAGGCGATGGCTCCTTTCGGGGTTGCTTGCAGCCCGACAGATCTGCAGCTGAAACTTGGCTGTGACTCTGGGTGATTGCCATTCGGTGTTCCTTGTGAGCTTTCCCTGAGCCTGTTGCCTCCGTGCCTACCCCTCCGCCCTTGCAGGCATCCTCGTCCTCGCCTTGTGCGCTCGCCTGGGCGATGCCGCCACCCGCTGCGCCGCCCTCTCCTCCCTCGAGGCCGTCTGCCGCACCGGCTCGACCCTGTTCGAGATGGTGCAGCGCTGCAAGGAGCTGGGGCCCGTGGCCCAGGCTGCCTGCAAGCCCGCCTCGGAGGGAGGCAAGCCCACCCTGGACGTAGCGGCGGCCATCGCCTGGTCCATGGCGGCTGCGGGGCCGGCGGCGGATGCTGACGCCAGCCCTCCTCGCGGCCGCGGCGGGCGGGGCGGCCGTGGCGGGCGGGGTGGCCGGGGCGGCGGCCGCTCGAGCTCCGGCCTGCCGGTGGTTCCGGGCGCCAAGGCCAGCTGGGGCCGTATGATGCGCGGCGCTGTGGCGAACTGGTACCTGGCCAAGGCCCCCGCTTCGCTGGCCTACCAGGTGACCAAGTACTCGCAGCGCAACGGCTGGGCCCACGGCGACCTTCTGCGCCTGGCCCACCCGGACCCCGAGCAGCACGCAGCCAAGAAGCGCCGCCTGGCGGAGGCCAAGGCAGCGGAGGCTAAGGCTGCCGAGGCCAAGCCGGCGGAGGAGTCGGAGGACTGGGTGGTGGTGGAGGAGGACGGCGGCGCTGCGGGCTCGGAGCTGGCGGCCATCGCCGCTGCCTCGGCTGCCGCTGCCGGCTCTGGCGCCTCCGCCTCCGCCGCCGAGGCTGAGGCCCAGCGGGTGGCGGACACGAAGGCTATCTTTGCCTACGTCACCCACGGCACGCTGCCCGGCCAGCCCCCCGCCCCGCGCAACGGCAAGGCCAAGGCCAAGCCTGCAGAGGACGCCGCTGCTCCGTCCGCCGCCCCGTCCGACCCCGGCCCCGCCGCCCCCGCCCCGTCCGCCGACCCCTCCGCCCCCTCCACTGCCCCCACCCCGCTGAGCCCCGTCATGCAGTACCTGGTGGACGCCCAGCGCCTCCGCAAGGACATCCGTGCGCCCCCGCCCCTCGTCAAGGAGCCCAGGCAGCCCAAGCCCACTCACCAGAACAAGCGCCGCCGCGGCTCGGCGGCGGAGGCTGAGCCGGAGCAGCCCCAGCAGGCTCAGCCCGAGCCCGACCCCGCCGCCCTCGCCGCCCACGCCGCCGCCCACGCCGCCGCCCTCTCCTCCGCCCTCGAGCTCATCCGCCGCCACCGCTTCGGCCACGAGCACGTGGGCGACACCACCCTGCTGCGCTGCCCCGAGGTGTGGTCCGCCTTCCTCGAGAACGGGATGCCCCTCACCGCCCTCGTGCGCAACCTGGGCCGCCTCACGCAGCTGGGCCTGATGCGGGACCCGCAGCACCTGGCGCGGGTCACGCAGCGGCTGGGCGACGCCAAGGCTGTTGCGGCGGCCCGGCTGCACCCCATGTCCCTGCTGGACGCCATGTGCACCTACCGGGCAGGCCAGGGCGCAAGGGGCGTGGCGCGCTGGGAGCCGGAGCCGGCGGTGGTGGCTGCGCTTGAGGCCGGGTTCTACCTCGCCTTCAAGAACTGCGTCCCCACCGGCAAGCGCTACCTGCTTGGCCTGGACGTGAGCGGCAGCATGGGCGGCGCTCAGTGCGTCGGCATGACCTCCGTCACCGCCCGCGAGGCCTCGGCGGCTGTGGCCATGAGCCTGGTGCGCACCGAGCCCTGGGTCAAGACGCTGGCCTTCTCGCACCAGCTCGTGCCCATGGAGCTGAGGGCGAACGACAGGCTGGAGGAGGTCATTGACCGGGCCTCCCGCATCCCCATGGGTAACACCGACTGCGCCCTGCCCATGCTGCACGCCCTGGAGAAGCGGCTGCCGGTGGACGTGTTTGTGGTGCTGACCGACAACGAGACCTGGTACGGCGGCACCCACCCGTCCGAGGCGCTTCGGCGCTACCGGGCGGAGATGGGCCTGCCCGACGCCAAGCTCGTGGTCCTTGCGTTCAGCGCCACCGAGTTTTCCATCGCCGACCCGGCTGACCCGGGCATGCTGGACGTGGCGGGTCTGGACAGCGCGGTGCCCAAGCTGGTGGCGGACTTTGTGAGCGGCCGGCTGTGAGCGGGCGGGGGGCAGCGCTCGAGGGCGCGGGGGAGGGGAGGGCGCAGTAGCGGATGAAGGCTGCGAGACGGGGACGGATGGGTGCGGAGAGCGTATGAACTGTTACTGCAGGGGTGGGCTGCCCGCATCGCTTGCATGCATTGACAGTCAACGTTGGGGCAGGTGTGGATGTTACTGCTGACCTTTATTTTGGTTTGGGTTGAAGATTGATATACACTGGTGCTGTCTCTCGCTCCGGAAAGGCGGGGTGCTGTCTGTGACATGGGTTGGAGGGGGGACCCAAGGCCACCTCGAGCTGTCAGGGATTTCAGAGGGAGGATGATCTCCACTGGTGCGGGCGAACGCCTTCGACACGGGCTAGGGCGAGGGACGGGAGTCTCCTACATGGAGCTGCGGGGACAACTGCGGAGCAGCGAGTTTGCGGTGGCACGGTGTCTGCAGGGTTGAAGGGAAGGTGACTGTTCAAAGGCCGAGAGCGAGGACAGGGCGCTTCTTAGCAGCACAGCAGGGGGCGTGCACCTTGAGGGCGGGGGGCACCTGTCGCTCAGGCCAGGCTTGTAGTCATGTTGCATGTAAGCCACGCCCCCTGCGCTTCTGTTTCTTCCTTTCGCGTGGCGCACTGCCTAGTTGCGCTCAGCTGCATCCCCCGTCGTCGTCACCCGCTACGTACACGCTACACGGCACAGTACAGTAGTGCTCCCCTGCGCATGGCCTCTCCGCTCCCTGAGTGCTCGAGATCCATGCTGCTTGTGCGCTACAAGGAAGCTCTGCGCTCCGTGCGATACCGGCCGTGCCTGTTCCTCCTGCACCCAGAGATGCCTTGGCTGGCTGCTAGCGCTGCCACTACTCTCGAGCGGAGCAGCCGCTAGCAGCCGCACTGTCATCCAGCAACGCAAGCGGAGGCAGGGGGGCAGAGAGAGGCCGCGTTCGTGTGACTGCATTACATCCTCTCACCCTGCGCTTCCCACGAATCCCACACCACCCTCCATAACCACTTCCTCAAAGGCAGCTGAGCCAGCTGGCACCGGTATTGGATGCATGCATCCGCGACTGACGCACGCATGCGGCACGCATCCCACTGTGCACCTGCAAGGCCCAAAGGCGCTACGGGACTGCCCCCACGAAGAGTTCGGCAAGGCAAGATCCTGAGCCCCGTGCCCCTCTCGGAGGCCAACTTCGCATCACATAACCCCTGACCTTACCCTGCCGACAACCTAGCACGAGGCCAATGCCCTAGCAGCTCGCGGTACACGTACAGCCCGGGGGTTGCATTGAGGCCCACATGACAGGGGCTACCGCATCCGCACAGCAGGATCTAAGCCCTCTCGGGAATGGAAGCGCCACAGCCGCGCCTGACGCAGACCGCTGTATGTTGTGCCTCAGTGCGCAACCGTCCAAACAGCATGAGACTCAAGCACTGCACAGACGACCCAAGCAAGGGATCTTCAAAGATATTCAACCAGCCTCATGCAGCTCCACCGCGAAGCTGACAAAGGACCCCCCCAAGCTGGGTCCTCAAGACGTGGAGACGCGAATGCACCCCTCCCTGAGGATGGTGACCTCTACGGCCCCAGCACGCATGAGCCGATCGAGCTGCGTCATGCGCACAAGGGTGGCACGCTCCTCACGCTGCTCCCCCACACCCTCGACGCCCGTAACGCAGAAGAGCGCAGCCAAATCACCCGTGGCCCCCTCCTGTTGGCGTCCCTCCTCCTCCGACCTGCCGCGCGCTACCCGCGGCCCGGCTGCTGCTCCTTAAGCCACATGATCACGTAAGACTTGCCGAATCGCGACCACAGATCCGCCTCCTCCTGCTGAGCCGCCCGCTCAACTTCGCCCCAGTCCAGACCACCAGCTGAGTTGTCACGGAGCCAGGCTAGGCCCCGAATGGTGGACCAATAGTCCCGGAACCTCCGGGCGACCTTGCTGATGAGGTCCTGGCCCCCGTCCGGGCCGTACGAGACGCCCAGGCGCCGCAGCACCGCCATCGTCCGCACGTCCCCTGCATGCACGCAAGTTGGGTGTGAGCGTGCATGCCGTACCATATGCATAACGCCGCCAGCAGTACAGCAGTACAGCACCGGGTCACTTGTGGAGCAGCGGCACTAACCCCTGGTCAACCCGCCGCTCACCGGCTTGGGGCAGCCCCGCTCCGACAGAAGCTCCAGAGCCGCCTCACAGCCCGACTCCGCCGCTCCCCCCCAGGCCGCCTCATCCACCGCACAGCCCCGCTCCAGCAGCCACGCCATCACCGCCACATCGCCCGAGGCCGCGGCGCAGCGGAAGAGGCCAGGGCCCAGGCCGCCAATGGCCTCCGCCCCGTACGTGTCCACCAGCCAGGACAGGCCTTGCCAGGAGCCGCGGCGAGCCATGCGCTCCGCAACTCCGCGCAAGTCCAACACGCCCTCCCCGGCCACCGCCACCAGCGCCTGCAGCGCCTCCAGGGGCCCGCCCCGGGCCGCCGCGAGCAGGTCCTCCCGGCGGGGCTTGAGCCCCTGACCCAGCAGGTACGCGACCAGCGCCGTGCCGTCCTTGGCCGCTGCGGCCGCCTCTAGGGCGTCGGCCTGGGGCGCCACGCCCCGCCCCTGGAGCCACGCCAGCCGCTCCACCGCTGCGCTGCCCGATAGGGACTTGGCCAGCCACGGCCTTGCAGGCGCCCTGGGCCAGCCTGCAGCCCTTGGCCAGCAGGAACTCGCACTTGGCCCCCCAGTCCGCCGTTCTGCTGCAGACTGCTTTGGTCACGGTCGTCTTCTTGAAGCCGGGGCCCGGGACAGCGGGGAAGCCCTCGCTGCGTGCGTACTGCTCCCACACGCGCTGGAGGCACGCCAGGCTGCAGCCCTTGGCGGCGGCGCGCAACAGGTCGCCCCACCCGTCCGACCGCGGCGGGTGCGACTCCAGCAGCCGCCAAGCGAGCGCCTCGTGCCCCCTGCTCAGCGCGCCCTTGGCGGCAGCCGCGACGCACAGCGCGAGGTCTTGAGCGGTGATGGTACCCGTACCCTCCGGCCCGTTCGCCAGGCACCAGTCGACCACGTGCTCGTGGCCCCGGCCCGCGGCGTGCAGGGCTGCGCTTGAGGCCTTGGTGGGGGTCCACGGCATGCGCCCGAGCCCTGCGTGGCCCTGGCCCCCGGCCGCGGCGGTGGTGTGTGGAGTGGTGTGGACGCAGGCCCCACCGCAGGGCCCCCCACCGCAGGGCCCCCCACCGCAGGGCCCCCCACCGCAGGGCCCCCCACCGCAGGGCCCCCCACTGCAGGGCCCCCCACTGCAGGGCCCCCCACTGCAGGGCCCCCCACTGCAGGGCCCCCCACTGCAGGGCCCCCCACTGCAGGGCCCCCCACTGCAGGGCCCCCCACTGCAGGGCCCCCCATCGCAGGGCCCGCCCCCGGGCTCCACCAGCGCCTGGCACATGAGCAGCTGGCCAGCCCCGGCTGCCGCCTCCAGCGTTTCGAAACCCAGCGGGCAGCCCGTCTCCGCCGCTGCTGCCTGCAGGTTCGCCACGTCCCCGCTGGCGGCCGTCAGGCACACCAGCCTCCGCCGCTTCGCCAGCGTCAGGCCCCGGCACACGCGGCGGCACTCGGCGGTAAAGCACCAGTGGAGCGGCACGGGCTGGGCGGGGCGCAAGATGGCCCACTCTCGCTCTAGCCCCCTCTCGCCCTTTGCGAACTGCTGCGCCGTAGCTTTGCAGACGAGTCGCGGCGTGCAGGCCACTTCGTTGCCAGGGAGGTGGCCAGCCATGCGCTCGAGGATGTCGGGCAGCCAAACGCGCGACAGGTCCCCAGCATCCTCGCGCGAGGTGAGTCCTGACTCACACAGCATTTTGGGTAGCTTGGCAAGACTCATTGATTGTGTCAAGACGTAGCCCCGAGGCCCGGCACACGGCGCTAAAACCTGTGCGACCTCGGCCCGCGAGGGTCAACCTCTGGTGTATGCTAGCAAGGATGATATTGGTACTGGTAAGTTGCGTGCTCTGCAGTCAGCGGTCGACGTCATCTTCCCGGGTCGTGCCGACCTTACAGTTTCCCCACCCCTTTCGCCCCCGTCATCCTCCGCACAACATGGCCTCCCCTTGCTGCTGCTGTAGTGCCGTACGGTTTACGCTTTCGGAAGCTCTTCGGCCCTGAACTCTAAACTCTCGCCCCGTGAGCAATACGCCCCTCGCGCTTATAGTTTGCGACCACGCCCTACACCCCTCAACCCAGCGCTTCGCCCTCCGTTTCGTTTCCTTTGGCTTTCGGTTTATGCATTTTGTGACAGTCATCCACCACGCGGTGCCCTGGCGTGCTTCTTCCGTTACTGTTGGTGGCTTCAGCTGCTCTGATGGTTGCTTCGGATACGTGGTGCTATTATGGAGCTCAGCGCATCGCTTTCCGCACCTTTCTGTTGTTCAGCGTATCAGCCTGGTTTTTGATCAGCCACGCGGAGCCGTGGCGCACCCCTGGACGCCTTGCCGGGCGCGGGTGCCCAGTCCTGTGTCGTCTCTGGAGTTCTGTGCTGCGGGGGAGATCGGCCTGTCAGGCCACAGGCTACGTGGGAGCGTGGCCGGGCAGTTGTACGCGTGTAGGGCGGGGCCCGTGTTGCGGGCAGCCGGGGATCAGCGGGTGCAGCCGGGCTCCGTCGACCCCAGCCCGCCTTGTGACTTGCTCCTTCGTTGTTGGTCTTTACGGTTGCTGTCCCCTTTTGTTCGACGCAGGACATTTGGTAGTTTGGTTTATCGCGCTTTATCTCTTGGCCGGCTGTCATCACTGGGGAGCTCAGCGGAGCCCGGACATGTAGCAAACAGGCATGACGCTTCGCCCTCGCCACCCCCACCACCGGCAGCCCCGGCCCTCGCCTCCGTGCCTGGCGCCCAGCCCGTCGTCCCCACCCGGCCACCCCTCGGGCCCCAGCCCTCCCGCCTCCGTGACTGTGCCTGCGGCTATGCCGCCCTCCCCCGACCGCCGCGCTCAGCCAAACGCCTCAGGCCCGACCCTCAGCGGCACACGCCTCGCACGTCCCAGTCGCCTCGGCACGCTTGCACGGCTCCTCGACTTCGCCGCCCACCAGCTCGAGCTGCCCAGCCAGCGCGTCCAGCCATGCGCAGCTCCGTAACCACAGCTGCGACCGGTCGGTGCGGCCAGCGTCTACGAGCGCAGCTGCCTCCGACTACGCTACTACTTCCATTGCACCCACACGTATCGCCTCCCCGCTCCCGGCTCCCCGCTCCCGCTGGCCTCCTTCCGGGCACTCGTATTGCCCTAGGTCCCAAAACCAACCTTTCTCCCGCCGCTTCACGTAGCTCCTAGACGCACGGGCCGGGTTTCGGGACGGGGTTTCTTCGTAGAAGCATCTTCCGCCCACCACCACGCCCACCACGTACGGCAGCACGGAGCTCGCAGCCTTCAGGCGGCGTGCCGCAGCCGGCCTCTTTCCCCCAGCTCGCACTTGCACACACCGCACTCTACGGTCGTTTAGTTCTGCAGCTGACACGTCGACTTCGTCTCTACCGCTTGCAGGTGAGCGCTCGCGCATGATGACCATAGACGACCGGCACGCTTCACGGCTGGGGGCTTCTTCAAGCGGCTCAGGAAAGTGCTATTCGCGCCTGTCTCCCATAGGACCTGTATCAGCCTGCTAGACGTACCCGGCACAGCTCTACACCGTCACCAGCAACAGCATGCCGGTTACTCTAGCATAGCCGTTCTCAGCCGCATCCCCGACTACATCTGCTGCGCATTATGCTCCGTGTAGTGCTAGATAGCCCTGTTGCTAGTGCACTGTATGGAGGCTATGCCCCCCGACCCCTCAACCCAGCGCTACGCTTCGTTGATGTCGTCTGCCCCTCGCTGTGCACCAAAGCTTCCGGCTCAACATGCAGGCATCATTCATGAGTTACTGATGAGGCCGCAAGGGCGAAGGCCGTGCCAAAACTGGCGGTTGAGCCGCCAACACGAGCCTCCTCCCTCGCCCTGCGCTTGTCCTGAACCGCACCTTTCGACACGTATCCATTGAATCTTTCCGCATCGTCTGTGAGCCGCCCGTAGCGCTATGCTAGCCCTCTCCTGCTGCGGACCCCGTAGCCGAACCCTCCAGATCGTGAGCTCCTTGGCCTCCTAGAAGAACACCCGAACGCCAGCCCTAACCTCGCTCCAAGCAGAGCCGTCTGCTTTAGTCATCGCCTTCCCTCCTCCTGCCGCTGCCTCCCGAGGATGCGGCTGCCTCCTCCCGGCCTCATGCAGCCACATGCCCCGCTGGGCCCCTTCCCCTGCCTCCTCCTCTTCCCCCTCCGCCCCTGCAGCAGTCCATTTGATCGCGATCATCAGATCTGATCTTGCTGATCTGCCCCATGCAGCAGCAATCTACTTGATCTTGATGCCGCGCTCCGCCTGACGCTTGATTTCCTCCAGGCTCTGGGCGCCCTGCTTGCCCAGGCTCACACCGCCTTCGGGGGTGGAGCGGGTGGGTGGGTGGGTGGGGGTGCGGGCGGAGGTGGCGGGGTTGCTCGAGCTGAGCGGGTCGGGTCACTCAGGCGGCGACGGCCGGGGGCTCGGCTGCTTGATCCCTGTCCCGAAGCGACCCGACCGCTACTCAACCACCTGGAAAGCCGGGCCCAAGCTCGGCACCTGGTCCGCACCAGGCCCACCAGCCCGGGGCCCCGATACTCTCCGGGGCCCTTCCCTAGCTCACCACCCGGCCCCCAAGGCCCTCCGGACCGGAAGGGGCTCCCGGCCCCTGCCCCCCTTACCGAACAGCACATCGTTGGTCATCTGCCCCTTCCTGCGGGGACACGGGCCAGGCAGGGGCGCACCGCGGGGGGAAGCTTCAGGACTCGTCCGTCCTCCCTGCCCCACCCCACGCCAGCCCCCAGCGCCAGGCCGCTGGATTTAGTGGTGGCGCGCGAGCAGCCCACAGCTGCCCCCGCCAGCCAGCCAGCCCAGGGCTAGGGACATTCTGGACCAGCCCTGACAGTCCTCAGCAGCAGGGGCAATGATGCGAGATACCCCGGGAGCCTTGCCCCGGCCCCCTCCCGTCACCCCTGAAGCCCCGGCCCCTCGGTTGTTGCGGCGCCTGTGCCTGCGCCCCGCCCCAGGGGCCTTGGCCCCCCTCCTCTCCCTCGCCTCCTCTCCTCTCCCCTTCGCCCTCCACCATCCTGCCCCCCCACCTGACCAAGCCCCTCCCCTCCGTCTTTCCCCCCCTAGCCCCCCCCCCCCTGTGCCCCCCACCTGACGTAGTCCAGCCCCGCCTCGTTGAGCGCCGAGCAGGGCTTGTAGGCCTTGATGGGCCACCAGCCGAAGCCGGGCACAGCGCCCATGCCGCCGATCACACGGCCGGCGCCGTCGCAGCTGCGTGAGCATGGGGGGTGGGTGGGGGGTTGGAGTACAGGGGGGAGGAGGGGCGGGTGTGGGGAGAGGGGGTGGGGTGCGTAGCGGTGGGGACGTGTGCGGGGAGGGCAGAGGTGGGGCGATGTGGGTCGGGTCAGGCCGCCCAGGAGGGCAGGGTTGCAGCGTGCGGGGTCCTGCAGCTGCGGGCAGAGAAGACCTGTCGCCGCCCTGACACCCCGTGCCGGGTTAGGCCACGGAGCCAGCACCAGGCGCTAGGATTTCAAATGCTGAGGGGGGGCCCTCAAGAGCGTGTTTGGGAGCCCAGGCCGGCCGTGGCTGGTGGTGGCGGGGCGTCACACGGCCACACGGCCCCTGTGGTCGCGACGCTCACCCGCCAGGCATCTTGCTCTTATCGATGCCGCAAGTCGGGCACGCGTTGGGGTTCGGCGCCTGAGCAGCCTCGGCGCTCTCTTGCGCCTGCGAGTGCGCGGCGACCGCGAGTGATGCAAGTTGGCGTGCACTTGCACAACAGCCGCCTTCCCCCCGCGGGCCGCAAGCCTACCTGCGCCCGGACGGTAACCACCGCCACGCGCTGTGGCCGGACGCTGCGCGCGTTCGCGGGCCGGCTCGCGGTGAATGGCTTTGCTTGGAGCATCATTCTTGCGTATCTCGGGCGATAACACGACTACAGGAGGGTGAGGTCAGTTTGAAGAGAGGGGCGGTATGCAGGCCCGCAGCGTCTGCCTGTCGAGGAAGATTTGCTGCGCGCTGATGAAGACGGACCTTCGCGGCTTCGCCGAGCCAACTCCCCCGCTTCCCCAACACACAGACAAACAGACACGCGACTTTCGAGACGCTCAAGTGACAACTTATAAGTGCCGCTAGCAGGATGGGGTCGCCTCCGTAGGCCAAGCGGAGAAAAATGGCACAGAAGGCGTCGACCCTGCCTGCTCATCTGCAGGACAGGATCGACGCCATTGAGTCCAACCAGAGGGATACAGATGCCCAGGCATTTCAGAAGGCGGTGGAGCGGCGCGCTCGGGTTTCGTTTTCGGTGGCAATCGCAGGGTACGTGCAAGAGGGCTTGGGAGGACCTCTTGGGGAGCTGCGGGCTGCGAGTAGGGGTGCCCTGACCTGGTCATCACCCCATGTCGCAGGTCTGGTGTCTGCCTGTTCCTGGCAGCGTCTTACTTGCTGTGCACCAGTGGTATCGCTGACCCGGAACTCACGTCTGAGTTCAAGGCAGAGGTCGGTCTCTCTCGGCGGGCGTACGTGTTCAGCACCCGTTTTTCCCGGTGGGAGACTTTTGCCCGGCTTCTAACTCGCCGCACGGCTGCATGCCCGTGCAGACTGACCCCAACTGCTATACATGGCCCATGGTCGCGTTCGGCACGGCGTTCGGTCTCAACTTCATTACTCTGCTGTTTGAGCGCGAGAGCGCAAAGTTCCAGCTAGCCCTGCTGGCCTGCTACATCAACTTCCTGGCGGGCTTTAGCGACTACCTATCATGGCGGGGCTACTCGCCCATCGTGCGCGACACCTGGGGCCAGGGGTTTCAGCTGCTGCGCACGGTCATGTGGCTGCTCACCACGCCGGTCATGGTGTACCTGCTCAGCATCATCTCCGACTTCAGCCGCCTCAAGGTGCACAGGGCCGCTCCTTGAGGGCGTGGGGAGGAGTTGGGGGAGGGGTTTGGGGGGCGGCAGAGGGGCCGTGCAGTGCGGCCTGGCACGGCCGATGCCCCCGGGTGTTGGCCACTCGCCCGGCTGACCGTTAGACATAGTCACCGGCTCGTGCTGCCCACAGCAGCGCAGCTGCTGAACTCTCCGCGCGTGTGCATTAACCTGGTCCCGGCACCGCGGAAACGCTGAAGAGGCGGTTTTCGTGCCGGGACCGACATGTACGAATACGGCTTGTGTGAATCCCTACTGCCCGTTTCCTTGCTTGGTTGCCAGGTTTACTCGGTCATGCTTGCCGACGTGCTGATGATTGCGTTCGGCATCCTGGCCTTCCTGGCGTACAACAAGTTCATCTCCAGTGAGCCCAGAAACCGGGGGCCTGGGCCTGGGGAGGCAGGAAACCCGGCGGGACAGGGAAGGGATGGGGGGGACGGGGGTCACGGGGGCCGCTACTGCCCCCCCGCTGCATCCCTCCTGCGAAACCCCGCTCCCTGCTGCTCTCTGTTGAGTCGACTTGGCCCCGCTCAGCACCAAACACACCGCCTCTCTCTTTCGCCTCCTCCCACCCGCAGTCGTGCTGTTCGTCATCGCCAAGTGCCTGTTTGCCTACGTGGTGTACAGCATGTGGACCATGTTCCACGCGTGAGCCTGCCGGGAGGCTTGAGGGGGGTGGGACAGCGGCCGGGGTTCGTGGCACGTGGGGGCGTCACGCTGATTGGGGACGGGCCAGCCCTCGTGCAGCGCTCGAGCAGCAAGGGCCGCGGAGCCCCGCACAGAGCATTTCTTGGCGGGGGGCAGTTGTTCGACGGGAAGGGCGAGCGCCCGGGGTTGGCTGGAGGGTTTGGAGGCGGGGGCGAGCGGGAAGGGGGCGGCGCCCGGGGCTGGGGGCAGTGGGGCGCTGGGAGTGCGGGCTCAGGCATGCAGGGCTTCCCGTAGGGGTGGAGGCTCGTGGGGCGGATGGGCCGGGTCGCTGGCACGAGAGGGCTCCCTGGGGCCGAATGGGACGGGCGGGGGTTGACGGGTCGGGTCTGTTGCGATGAGGGGCCATGGCTCCAGGGGGGCAGCTCCGCCTGCCGTCGGCCTGTTCCCTGGCTTCTGGCAGGGACGCAGGCCCCCCCTCCCCCCGTGGGCTGAGCGGGGTCGACCAGGCCTGGGCCGGAGGGTTGGGGGCGTGGGGCCGCCTGCTGCTCAGGGCGCTTCTTGGGCCTGGCCCTGGCACCTCCTGACACGAACCCTTCCTCCGAACCCCCCCTCCCACCCCCCCGCCCCCCGCAGCTCCATAGCGGAAGCGCGGCACGACTCGAGCCGCATCAGCCTGGAGGTGCTGCGCGTGTTCGCTGTGGTGAGCGGGGGCTGGGGGTGGTTGGGGCGTGGTGGGGTCGGGGATGGGGTGGGGTCGGGGATGCACGTTTACAGGCGATCAGAGCCGTAGGCCCGCTCGAAACCGCCCAGCAAACCCGCCGCCTGGCGGTTGCCTAGTCCTTAGCAAGGGTGGTGGGGGCTTGCGGCCGGAGCAGGGCCCTGGGGCCAGGTGGAGGCGTGGCGGTGGACGTGCTGCGCGCGTTCGCAGAGGTGAGCGGCTGGGGGCAGGGGTTTGGGGGTACCCAAGCGCAGTGGGGGGGAGGGGGGCTTGCAGCCGGAGTAGGGGCCTGGGCCCTGCGTGGACGGGGCGGCGGGCGGGGATATGCGATGCGGGGCGAGGGGGATTGTTACAGACGGCGGGGCGTAGTGCTGCGGTGTGTTGGCGTCGTGGTGAAGCGAAGCCGCCCATGAGCTGGGGACCCTTGCGGGGGGGAGGGGGAGGGGGAGGGGGAGCTGCACGCGGGGCTGGTGGTGTCATGGGCACAGCGCGGCGTTGCGAGGGTCAGCAGGCAGGGCAGTCGCAGGGCCGACAGTGTTGGGGGGCCTCGGGCGCCTGGTTGCAGGCAGGCCCTCGTCTGTGCCCACGTCCGGTCCTGTCCGGTCCTGTCCGGTCCTGTCCGGTCCTGTCCGGTCCTGTCCGGTGCCCCACGCCTCGAACCTTCCCCCAGCCCAGCCGCCCATCCTCCCCTTCCCCCCTCGCGCGTCCGCCCTGTCCCTTGAGTTTGCTCAGCTTCAAGTACCTCCCTCCCCCTCCCGCTCCCCCCCAGGGCCTGTGGTTCACGTTCCCCCTCATCTGGATGGTGGTCAAGCTGGGGCTGGTGGACATATACACGGAGGAGTGGATGTGGTGGGTCTGGGGGCGTGGGGGTGGGGTGGGGTGGGGGGCACGGGGGGAGGGCACGGGGTGGGGTAGGCTGACCCTGAGCCGAGCAAAATGCAAGAAACTGTAAGCGGACACGTCGGGGGCTGGGGCGCTGGTAAAGCGACTGTGTGGTGGCTGTGCACGGCGCGACCCCTCTTCGCCTCCCTCCCCGCTCCCCCCCTCCCCCCCCCTTAGGTGCGTGTGTGACTTCCTGGGCAAGGTGCTCTTTTCCTCCTCCCTGCTGCACGGCAACTTCCTCACCATCGAGCAGCGGCGGCTGATCGCCATGCGCATCGTGGAGGAGGGCAACCGGTGGGGAGGGGGAGGGGAGGGGGGGACGGGGTGTGGAAGCGGGGGGGTTGGTAGGGGTACGGGGGAGGAGGGCTGGGGGGAGGGGGGGAAGGGTGCGCATCGTGGAGGAGGGCAACCGGTGGGGAGGGAGGGGAGGGGCGTGTGTGGAAGGGGGCCTTAGGGGGGGAGGGAAGGGGAGGGAGGGGGAGGGCAGGGGCCGCGGGCTGTGGGGTAATTGGCGGTGGGTGGCGGCGGGGGTCGAAGCCAGGCCCGGCGGGGTCCTCACCCGCTCCACCTCCCCTCCCCGCCCCCTAACTTCAAGAGCGCTCAACAACCCCCCACCCCCCCCCACCCTTCCCCCCACCTCTCTCCCCCGAATCCAGGATCCAAGTGATCCAGGAGCTCAAGGATCTTGTGGAGCAGAAGGAGCGCTTCATGTCGTCCATGTCGCACGAGCTGCGCACCCCCCTCAACGGCATCATCGGGCTGAGCGATGCGCTGCTGGTGGGGTCGTGCGGGGACGTGAACGACCAGGTGAGGGGGGGGGGAGGGTGAGGGGGAGGGGGCGAGGGAGGGGAGGGCAACAGCGGGGCAGAAGGGGGAAGGTGGTTGGGTGGGTGCGTGGGGCTAGGTCATTACCGCAGGAAGGAATGCGGGGGTGAGGCAAGGCCGATGTGGGGTGCTCTCACGCCCCCTCTCAACGCCGCTCCCTTCCCCCCCTCCCCTCGCCGTTAACTTCAAGACGCTCGAAACAATCCCCCCCTCCCGCCCTCCCCCCCTCCCCCACTCCCCACTCCCCACTCCCCCCCCCCAGGCCCTCAAGACCATCACCACCATCAAGACCTCGGGCGCCCGACTGCTCAACCTCATCAACGACATCCTGGACGCAGCGTCCATGCGCAAGGTGGGGGGGAGAGGGGAGGGGGGGCGGGTGGGAGGGGGAGGAAGAGGGAGGGGGGAGGGGGAAGGGAGGGGGGATCAGGCAGAAGATGAGGCACCTCCACCCACCCCAGCTATCAACCAAACCTCAACCCCCACCGCCAGCCAGGCTTCTCTGGCGCAGGCGACGCGATCCCGCTCGGCAAGAAACACTCTTATCCCCCTCCCCGCCCCCCCTCAGGGCAAGCTCACGATCAAGCATGAGAAGGTCAACCTGAAGCGGGTGGTGGATGACGTCATCGACCTCTGCCAGCCCCTGGCCAAGCGGGGCGTCAAGCTGGTCAACGACCTGCGCGAGAATGTGCCGTACGTGCTGGGGGACACGGGCCGCATCATCCAGGTGCGTGTGTGTTTTGGGATGGGGGGATGGGGGGGTGTTGGGGGAGGGGCAAGGGGAACTTTGGAAGAGTTACGTGCCGTTCTTGCTTGGGGCAGAGGGGAGGGGGAAGGGGGTGAGGGGAGGGCCTGGGGGAGGAGAGGAAGCCCAGGAGGACAGAATGTTTGGAGGGTGGTAAGGGGCTTGGCGGAGGGGGCGAAGGAGAAGGCACGCGCCCGACGCCTTCGACCCTGATCACCTGCCCCCAATACCCATACCGTATCTCCTGCCCCCTTCTCCCTCCCTCTCGCGATCCTGCCCCAGAACACCTCCATCTCCCCCCTCTTCCCCTCCCCCCTCTGAACTCCTTTGCCACCTCCCTTCAACCCCCCCATCCTCACCCCCCAGATCTTCCACAACCTCATCGGCAACAGCTGCAAGTTCACGCACTCGGGCTGCATCTCCATCGCCGCCGCCGGGCGAGACGACGAGGTGGAGGTGGCGGTCAGCGACACGGGCATCGGCATCCCAGAGGACAAATTCGACCAGATCTTTTTGGCGTTCGAGCAGGTGTGTGGGTTGTGGGGGGGGAGGGGGAAAGGGAGGGAAGCGGGTGTATGGTGGAGGGGCGATGGAGGGGCGGGATGGCGGCTCGGCACACCCTCACCCTTCTCCCCGGTCCCCTCCCATCACCCCCCTCCGTCCCCGGTGTGCCCCCGCCGGCTCCGCCTTTCAGCACCCTGACCCGTGCCTTCCCACCCCCCATTGCCGTACGCCGTACACGTGCAGGTGGACATGTCCGTGACGCGCAAGTACGGCGGCACGGGCCTGGGCCTGAACCTGGTCAAGCAGCTGGTGGAGGCCCACGGCGGGTCCATCAGCGTTAAGAGCAAGGAGAACGTGGGGACGACATTCTACTTCACCCTCAAAGTGGGGGCGGGGGTTGGAGGGGGTGTGTGTTGGAGGAGGTTTGGAGGGGGGAGTGGAGGCAGGGGAAAAGGACGGGGTGTGTTTGGAGGGGGAGGGGTGTCGGGGTGAAGGTGGGGGGGACAGGGGGCAGGGGTGTCGGGGCCGGGCTGGAGGGGGTGCCGGCGCTGTGTGTTGGGGCCGGCGGGGCCGAAACGGAGCTCACCACTATCTGTTGCTCACCGCTATGTTGCCCCTCCCCCCTCTCTCTCCCCCTCACAGACACACCACGACCACCCAAACGAGGGGCAGCCACAGGTGGGGGTGGGGCAGGGAAGCGGGGTAGGGGGATGGGTGCGGCGGGGCGTCATGCTTATTGTGACCGCCCCTGGGCTGCACCCCTGTCCCTGCAACGCCAACTCCGCTTGCCTCTTCATCCAGTGCGTGAGCCCACGCAACTCACTCCCAGCCTCACAGACGTCCTCAGCCCTCCTGGCTCACTCCCCTCCTCGCTCCCTCCCCGTCCCCCCCCCTCCCCCCCAGGTGACGCCGACTGAGCCTGTGGCTGCCCCCGCGGAGCACTCTCAGTTGGCCTCAGTGCGCGCCGCCGCCGCCGCCGCCTCTGCCGGCGCCGGCCCCGGCGCGCCCGCGCCCCCCACCGCCCCCGGCGCCCCCCGCCGCGCGCCCTCCCGCCGCGGCTCCTTCACGGACAAGATGCTGAGCACAGCCAAGAAGGCACTCAGCGGTAAGCGACTATATAGTTTGGCCATGACATAGGTAGGGTTTGATACATGTCATTCAGCTACGGTAGTGTAGGTCATGTCAGGTCAGTGTGGGGGGCTAGATGCTGAGCACAGCCAAGAAGGCGCTCAGCGGTGAGGGGGGACGGTCCATGTCATAGGTGTTGTGGGGGGCCATGCTGGCAGGCACTGGGGTAACAATTATAGGGCCGGGGGGGAGGTGCTGGGCACAGCCGACAATGCGCTGAGCGGTGAGGGGGGCGACAACCCCGTTTGTTGCTGGCGAGCAGTAGTCGGCGGTAGTGGGTGGAGGCTCCCGTCGCTGCAGTACATAGGACATGGACTCGGCCCCTACGTCTCTGTGGCCGTCCTGCCTTCTGCTCTTCAACCGCTTTGCCTGAGCTCCCTTGCCCATCCCTCATCCTTCTCCCCCTGCCCCCCTGTAGTCACGGAGAACGCCAAGAGCAGCCTGGGTCTGGGCAGCTCCAGCGGCCCCCAGGCGGCCGCCGTGGCGGCGGCGCGCGCGCTGGCCGCCGGCGGCGGCGGCGGCGACGATGGCGGCGCGCCCATGCCCAAGCTCTCGTCAGAGGGCGCGGGGGAGCGGAGCAGCCGGGACCCGTCGGGCGGGCCCGGGGGGGCCCGGTCGGGCGGGAGCGTGACAGCGGGCCCGCAGGTGCGGGGGGGGGCGGGGTTTTTTGGGTGGGTTTGGGGTTTGGGGCGGGAGCTGAGCGCGGGCCTTGCGGGGGCATGTCCTGCCCTTGGGCTTTCCTAACCCCTCCCGCTGCATGCACCTCGACCTAGCAGAGCTTCCCTGGCGCACAGACTCATATCACGCGCCCACCCTACGCATCCCTAACGCTCCCCTCCCCCTCACCCCGTGCCTCCCTCCCCCCCCTGTCAGGTGTCTGGCCCCATGTCCCTCAACGACGCGGCCGCCCTGGTCAAGGGCGCCCTCAAGCGCAAGAGCTCCTTCCGGGAGAAGGGCGGAAAGGTGGGGGGGAGCAGGGGGGGGGGGTGAGGGGAGGACGGGGAGGTGCAGGGCGCGCCTGTGTGCGGGCCGTTTGTCCCAGGGAGAGGGAGAGTGTCCCCATGACACTGCCTGCTGTCCCCTTGGCCTCGACTCGCATCGTCTCCATCCCCAACCCACCGTCCGAACCTCCTCCCCTCCCCGCCGACCCTGCCCCCCCTGTCAGGTCCGGGTGCTGTCTGTGGACGACGACCCAGTCAACCAGCTCGTGATCCAGAACCTGCTGGCGCCCGTGGGTTACGAGATCGTCCAGGTACGGCAGTACGGCAGGCAGATGAAGGGCGTCAGGCCGAATCTTCGCCACTGCGCGACAGCGGGAGCACCTTCAAAAGGGCCTCTGCATGACCCCTCTTTCCCCCCCACCCCCTCCCTGGGGCTCGCTGGCTGCCGCTCTATCTCTCCCTACGCTCTCCTATCCCCCTGCCACCCCCCCCTCTCCCCCCTCTCCCCCCTCTCAGGCCATGGACGGCCAGGAGGCGCTCAAGGTGCTGTCGGAGGAGGAGCGGCTGCCGGACGTAATCCTGCTGGACGTGATGATGCCGGGCATGAGCGGATATGAGGTGCGTCCAGGGCTGCGCTTGTAAAGGCCAGGAAAGCGTGGGCGCGGTGACTAGCGGATACGAGGTGTGTTAGGCAACGAGGAAACCGAAAGCAAGCAGAAAGCCCGGTACTAGGTGTGTGTGGGGGGGTGGGGGGGTGGATCTAGGGAGGCAAAGAGGGCATGGGGTGGAGGCAACGGAGTAGGGTCGAGGCGAAAGGGCTGCGGGCGGGCTGCGGTGCGCGCACCGGGTGTATGGATGAGGCAGGCAGGCTGCTGCCCTATCCCCATCTTTCCCTCAATCCCATCCTTCCCCTCCCCCCTCCCATCCCTCCCCCCCTGTCAGGTGTGCCGCAAGCTCCGCGAGATGTACCCCCTGTCCTGCATCCCCGTCATCATGATCTCGGCCAAGAGCAAGGAGGAGCACATTGTGGAGGGGCTGGCGGCGGGGTCCAACGACTACGTGGTCAAGCCCTTCGGCCGCCAGGTGGGGGGGGGTGGGCATAGCCCCCGCATAGCACACAAGCAGCAAGGCTTTCTAGCACTACACGGAGCGGTATGCGCGGGCGAGGTAGTCGGGGATGCGGCTTAGCAGCGGTGGCCACGAACCGCAGACCAGGTGGGCAGGCTAAGGGAAGCGCGCGAGGGCCCTGACTGGAAGCCTACTTTCCTGGGGGGGGAAGGGAGGCAAGAGGGGGGGGACAGAGGTAGGGGGGGACAGGGGAGGAGGAGGAGTTTGACGCCCCACCTTTACCTCACTTACGTCTGCAGGCCACCAACGTCGCCCCCGCGCTCTGCCCCCCACCCCAATTCCTCGATCCCGCAGGAGATCCTGGCGCGCATCGCCGCGCACCTGCGCTTCCGGGACACTGTCTACCAGGTGGGGTGGGGTAGTGGGGGTGGGGTCGGGGGTTTTCGTTGCTGAGCAGGTGTGGGGGAGTTGGGGGGTGGGGGGGGGTAGCGGATGGGAGGGAGGCTATGGGGAGGGCAGATTGTCACGGACAGTGCAATGCGGATTGCCGTACACCTCACTCTGTAGCCCTCGTCGAGCGGCTCCGCCCCCGACTGCTCCCCCCCTTGACACCCACACGCACCCATACACATCCCCCCTCTCACCCCTCTCACCCCTCTCACCCCTCCCCCCCTCACCCTCACCCCCAGGCCGGTGAGATGGCCGGCGCCATCCCGGGCGAGGTGCTCCCCGGCCGCGTGCTGCTGCGGGGCGGCAGCGGGGGGGCGCTGGACCTGGCCCCCTTCCTGACGGGGCCAGCGCGCTTCACCTCGCTGCCGCCGGGCATCGTGCGGGGGCTGGAGGCGGGCACCACCAGCACCACGCTGCAGGTGGGCGGGGGCGGGGGCGGAGGGGGCTGCCAGGACGTGCGTGTGTGTGTTTTGAGGCCCGGCCCGGCCACGACCTGGCCAACTCGCTTGGCCTCGTGCGCTTCTGACCTGATCCCGCTCAGCAACAATCACCCGCCCTCCTCCATTCGTTGACCGACCCCCTCCCCCCGCTTTGACAGACCGCCTCCCCCCCCTTTAACAGACCGCCTCCCCCCCCTTTGACCGACCCCCCCTCCCACAGATGTTTGACCAGCTGACCCTGCTGGAGGTCTCTGTGGCCAACCTGGCCGAGCTGCTGGCCTCGGTCCCCGCCGCCGACCTGCTGGTGACGCTGTCGTCGCTTTTCCACGACCTGGACACGCTGCTGGAGCAGGTGGGGGGGTGGGGGGCGGGGGGGGGGGTGATCTTTAACGAAGGGGCGGAGGGGGGTGCAAGGGCGTGTGTTGAGGATGCGTAGGGTGGGCGCGTGATACGTATACAGGCAGTCGTGAGCGGACAGGGCGGGTGTGTGTGTGTTTCGGGGGCCGACCTGACCTGGTGGACACGCTGCCGGAGCAGGTGGGAGGAGGGTGCCGGGGCGTGTGCCGACTTTCCGCTTGCTTGCCGCTTTCAACCGCCTTCCTGCTTGCAACTTCGCTTTCGCGTCTTGCCTTCCCTGCTTCCCAACACCTCCTTACCCCCCCACCCGGCCCCCCCCCAGCACGGCTGCTACTTGCTCGAGGGCATGGACGAGTGCTTCACCATCGTCAGCGGTGAGTCAGCGGGGGGAGGGGGGTGGGGAGGAGGCGGCAGCGGGGCTTGGGAGACGAGGCGCAGTGGCAGGGGACACGCACACGCACACGCACACGCACACATCACCCCTTCCCCCCAACCTGATGCGCACTCGCACCCATACACATTGCCCCTCTCCCCCTCGCCCCCCGAGGGATAATGTTATGTGCCTATCGGGTGGTGGTGTGCGGCGCGTTGCACTTGCATGCCTAAAGCACCCCAGCGACCTGCCGGTCTGTTATCTGCGACCATATATAAGTGCTTCGGGATAGCGTTCAGCCGCCGCTGCCAACGCCACTTTCAGCTCCAGCCTCAGCGCCCCCCCCTTCCGCGGACAACCGGACCTATCATGGACCCTGTGGCGGTATGTACCTTCTCCGGCAATCCCACTAACAACTAGACGCTCTCCCGCTTATCAGCATCAAACTCCCCCTCCCCCCCTCCCCCCCCCTCCCCCCAGGCCTGGACAACGTGGGCGACCAGGTCCTCCACGCCCTGGGCCTGGCCCGCTCGCTCATGGCGGCCGCCGACTCGTTCGCGCTGGGGCCGCGGCGGCAGAAGCTGGCGCTGTGCGTGGGCGTGCACTCGGGGCCCGCACAGGTGGGGGGCGGCGGGGGGGGGGGGATAAGGAAGGGGATGTGGGCTCGTTACGTGGGCACGGGGCAGCCACGTGAATAGACGGTCGCATGGCACCAGCTGACCCGCTCACCTGCCACCTCTCTTGGGCCGTGTGGCCTGGGTGCGCACCCCACCTGGCTCGCGGGCTGCCGCCATACCACTCGGGCTCTCCAGGCTCTGATTTGTCAGAGCTCGCCCCACCTGACCCCTCGCTGACCCCTGCAACCCCCCCTCCACCCCTCCCCACTCTACCCCCACCCCCCACACCCCACCCCAGGGCGTCCTGGTGGGCCACGCCCACCCCGCGCTCTACTTCACCGGCCAGCTGCCCTCCGAGGCGCACATGCTGGCGGCCACGTGCCCCCGCAGCTGCGTGCACGTGTCGTGGCGCGTGGTGGAGGGCGTGGGTGAGCGGGGGGGCTGGGATAAGGGGGCAGGGGCTGTGGAGGGCAGGGGCACCTCCCGCATTCCTAGGATACATTGAAGCTACATACGCCGTCATCTGGCCTCTCTCAACCCCACCCACCCACCCACCCAACCCCTCTTACTAAGGCATCGAGCGGGAGCACTTTGTGGCGGCCGGCAACATGAACTCGGGCATCACCTACCTCATGAAGGTGGGGGGGGAAAGGGCGGGGTAAAGCGTGTGTGTTTTGGGGGACGCGTGCGACAGACCCCGGGGCGTGGAGGGGTTGTCGGCGCGAGCCGGGGCATCCCCACCACGTCGCGCCCAGTGTATACAACCCCCCCTCCCCCGCCCCGCCTCCCCCCCCCGCCCCCAACTTTCCGCTGCCTCGCGCTTCTGCCCAGCCCCAAACCTCGCCCCCGACCCCGCCCCGACCCCTCTCATGAGAACCCCTCTAAACAATCAACCCCCCCCCCCCCCCCAACTCCCCCCCACACACACACGCCCAGGTGGGCTCCTGGGACTCTGGCGGCATCATCACCGCCTCGGAGCTCACGGCCGCCTGGGGCAAGGCCCGCAGCGGCACGGTGGCGGGGGGCATCAACACGGCCGCATCGCGCATGCGGCCCATACAGCTGGCGCTCATGGCCATGGCGCAGGTGGGGAGGCACGGAGGGGGGGGAGGCACGGAGGGGGGGGAGGCACGGAGGGGGGGGAGGCACGGAGGGGGGGGAGGCACGGAGGGAGGGGAGGCAAGAGGGGGTTACAGGGGAAGGGGGGGAGTTGGGGGGGAACGGCGGACAGGGTACCTCTTAAAGCTAAGCTGCGCTGGCGCAGGCGACGCAATGCTGCCTACATCCAAACACCTCCCCTCACCCTCACCCCCCTAATTCGAACTCACCCTCCTAGTTTCGCTGGCTGCCGCCATACCATCTGGGCTATCAAACCTCTAAATCGTCAAAAGATCACCCCCCCTCCCCCCCCCTCCCCTCCCCCCCAGACCAACCCCGGCTTCCTGGTGGACATTGCCTCCAGCCCCCCCGACCTCAAGTCCGCGCCCGGCTCCTCCTCCTCCTCGGGGGCCGCCCCCGCCCCCGCCACGTCAGCAGCCGCCGCCCCCTCGGCCGGCCCCCCGGGCTCGGGGTCGGGCGAGGACGCGGCCCGGCTGCGCCGCGAGTACGAGGCGCTGGAGAAGCAGCTGGAGGAGGTTTCCAACGAGGCGGCCCGGCTGCAGGTGTGGAGGGTTAGGGGGGGGGGGGTTGGGGACGCCCGGCTGCAGGTGGGGCTTTTGGGGGGGGCTGAGGGTACGAGGGAGGCGGGAGGGGGTGTGGAGTGGGAGGACGCTCTCGGGAGCAGCTGGAGGAGGTGTCGAATGCGGCGGCCCGGCTGCAGGTGTGTGGTTGGCTGTCCTCACGGGGAATGCGAAGTGCACTGTGAATCGAGGTGGGGGCAGGTGTATGGAGAGCCCCGTGCTGCCCCCTCCCGCACACACACACACGCCTCCACGCCTCCCTCCCACGCCACACACGCCTCCCTCCCACCCCCCTTCGCCCCCTCCCCCTCCCCCCAGGACCTGGTGGACGACCTCGAGGAGCAGCTCATTGCGAAGGCGGGGGAGGGCGCCTCGGACGCAGCCGCGCAGCAGGCCGAGGTGGCGGCGGCGGCGGCGGAGGTGGCGGCTGCCTCGGCGGCGGCGGCGGCAGCGGCGGCGGACGTGGAGGCCCTGCAGGTGGGGGCTGTGGGAGGGTCGAGAGAGGGGCTTGTCACGCGCTGCCAGGGTCCACCCCTCCCCCTAGCTGCGCCCGCGGTGGCGCGCTGCCCTTGAGCCCAACACCCAGCTGCCCTGGCCCCAAACCCGCTCTTGCCCTCCTCGCTTACCCCCCTTCAGGCGCGGCTGGGCGAGCTGGAGGGTCAGCTGGAGGCGGCGGCGCGGGAGAGGAACGGCCTCGAGGTGGGGGCGGCAGTGGAGGAGGAGGCGGCGGTGTGTGTGGGGGGAGGGTGGTAACCAAGGAGGAGCGGCAGCCAGGGAGCCTGAGGGGGGGGGGCAGGGTGAGGAAGGGGGGGTGCCGCATGGCTCAGTGCCGCCCTGCGCCGCCGTCATGGGTGTGTACGGCACCTCCTCAAGTCCCTGACCCTTGCTTTCCCCCCCCCCCCCTGTCTGACGCCCCGTCCCTGCCTCTTCCCTCCCCCCCTCTCCCCCATTTCCCCCCCCCCCCCCCCCAGGCGGCCCTTGCCGAGATGGAGCAGCGGCTGGTGGCCACACATGCAGCCCTGGCTACGGCCAACCACGAGGTGGGGAGGGATAGGGGAGGGACGGGTAGGACGGGGTGGGGCAGGAAGGGAGACGATAGACAGGGAGGGGGTAGGGAGAGAGGCTGGTGGGGCGATGGGGCAGGGGCCGGCTAAGCCGCGGCGGTTTGTGGAGTTGCATGCACGCAGAGCACTGGGTTGCATTCCTACCAGCCGGCCTGTCCCCCTGCCTCCCTCCCTGCCGGCCTCCCTAACCCCCCGCCGCCCCCCCCTCCCTCCCTCCCTCCCTCCCCAGGCCGCGGACCGTGCCCGCACCCGCACGCCCGCCCCCGAGCCCCGCGTGGACACGGGCTCGGTGGCGTCGGAGGCGGGGTTCGGGTCGGCGGCGGGCGGCGGCGGCATGGGCCTGGGCATGGGCATGGGCGGGTACGGCGTGGGCCCGGGCGGCGCGCTCATGTCACGTGGGCCCATGCCGCTGGGCCTGCCCATGCGCCTGCCCAACCTCGCGGCACGTGAGTGGGCAGCAAGGGGGCAGGAGGGTTTCGGGCGGAGTGGGGTGCACAGTGGGGTCAAGAGGAGGCTTAGTAAGGAAGGGGCAGCGCATTGGTGCAAGGGGAGGCAGGGCGTTGGGCATCGCCTCATCCAACATGTACGATAGACAGCGCGCCCCCGCGCGCCCACACGAGCGCACCCTCGTTCCCTGCACCGACCCCCTTTCCCCTTTCCCCACCCCCACCCCCACCCCCCGACCCCAGTCCGCGCCGTGGGCGGCGACATGCGCGCTGTGCTGGAGGAGCTGGGGCTGGGGGCGCTGGCAGCCCGGTTCGAGGCGGAGGAGGTGACCCCCGCGCTGCTGCCGTACCTGGACGAGGGGACCATGCGGGAGCTGGGGGCGGGGTCGGTGGGGGCGCGGCTCAAGCTGAGGCTGGCGGCGCAGGCGCTCTTCATGTGCTGAGGCAGGGGGACCTGAGGAGGTGGAGGGGCGCTGGGTCCGGAGGGGACCGGACGGGACCAGATGGGCCCGGAGGGGTCCGGAGCTCGGGCCTGGTTGGGCCCGGGGGGCTCGGGCGGAGGCCGGCGGCGCAGGCGCGGCTCAGGGGCTGAGGGAGGGGCTGGGCTGGAAAGGAGGGATGGGGGTGGGGAGGTGGAGGGCCTCTGGGCCTGGGGCCCCCGATGGGCCCGGTCGGGTGCGGGCTGAGACGAGCAGCGCAGGGGCTGTTTACAGGCCGCGCTGAAGGGCTAGACTGGGAAAGGGCGGATGGGTCCGAGGAGATTCGGAGGGGTCCGGAGCCCGTTGTTGGGCGCGGGCCGAGTTTGTGGGTGGCGACGGGATGCGTTTTGCAGATGAGACCGAGGATGAGATTGGGGGACGGGGCCCGAACGGTATGTGGTTTAATGCCCTGGGTCTTTCCTTTGACATGGGGCGGATGCCCTCTGTTGTTGGTTTGGTTCAAAGACCTGCGCGCGCCTGTTGTGCTTGCTGGTGCGTTGCTGGGGTGGTGGGGAGGGCTGCACGGACCGTGCATGCACGCGGGCCCCGTGTGCTTGGGAGTATGGGCGGCGCTGTAACGTAGGAGGGACTGAGGGCGCGGACTATTGATGGTATCGGCGCGCCGGATTTGGGTTGGTTTCTTCCTTTCAGGCCTAGAAGGATCGGGCCAATGCAACAATGGCGATAAAAGGGCTTTGAGATGGAAGATCAAGTTCGGCTCACTGATTGATTTGGGTGCAGCCGTGAATGAGCAGGAGGCCGAGAGGGAGGCCCCGGCCGTGCTGCAGGGGTGTTGCGTTTCGTTTTCGGGGCTGGGCTCTGGTGTGAGG
Source organism: Edaphochlamys debaryana (assembly GCA_016858145.1). Taxonomy (NCBI): domain Eukaryota; kingdom Viridiplantae; phylum Chlorophyta; class Chlorophyceae; order Chlamydomonadales; genus Edaphochlamys; species Edaphochlamys debaryana. The sequence goes on along the minus strand of JAEHOE010000249.1, from coordinate 29,085 downwards.
GGGCAGTTGTCATGAAGGATGCGTGGGTGTGATGTACTACCGGTATCCGGCCGCGCTTTGCGAGCCGGGCAGTAGCACATGGCTGGGGCTGGGCGTCTTGCCTCTGCACCCGTGTGCGTAGCCCCGCCCGTGCGTCTCTGGCGGTCCTACCTCGGTGCGTTGTTTGGGCTGTCCTTCACATGAGGGCCGGATGAAGATTAGCAGAGGCCCCGGTTGGGTGTGGGAGCTGGGCACGCGGGGGGAAGGGCGCTCTGCGGCCATCCCTGTAGCGATGATTAAGGCTTTGTGGCCGTGCCTAAAGCGATGACTCAGGCTTTGCGGATTTCGTACTGTGCGTGTGTATCCTCCGAGTTGCATTGCGTACTTTGATGGCGGCGCCCATTCGCGGCGCCGGATGTTTCGTGCGCTGCGGCGCAGGGAAAGAAGAGAGGGATGCACTGGCCGGCGGCGGTTCTTGGGCCGGCGATGAGGCAATAAGGCTCTGGCGGGGCGGTGTGGGTGTCTGCCGCAACTTGCGGCGGCCTGCGCGGGTCCACGCAAGGGCCTGTGTTGGGGTTGGTGGGGGGGGGGGGCGTGTGGTGCGTGCTGGTGGGTGCGTGTCGGGTTCCTGCGTATGGGCGGCTGGAGGTGTTGGGACGGTGGGATACGCGGCGGGGCGGATGCGCGGTCCCAGCGACAAGGGACAACGCCTCGGCCTGGTCTGCCTATGCTCGAAGCACTTAGTCAGTCGTGTCCGTGCCCCGAATGCCCTGTCCATATGGGTCTGGGTTGTGTGGCCCCACACGTCTGAATGGTTCGTGGCTCAGCGCAGCGTGCGGCACGTGTAATCCCCCAATGCTGCGCATGCGCCCGCCGTGCCTCGGTGCCCACACCGTGCAACGCATATTGGGCGTCTGCTGTGGGCATGGCACCCGCTCTGCACGCACTGTGCACAAGAACGCGAAGCGCCGGCACAAGTCCTAGCACAAGCTCAATCGGTGCATGCAGCTCCGGGCGCTCAGCCACGCGCACAGAAGGGGTACAGAACAGGAGTGCCAGGCAAGGGAGTGCGCACAGCAGAAGGAGTACCGGTATGGCGTCATTGGCGTGCAGCAGCAGATCCGACTGGCCACGCACAGCACGCGTGAGCAGCCGGCGTTAGCGCACGTGACGGCGCAGCAGGCCGCCCTCGAACCCCCTCGTGGGGCACAAGCAAGCTTTTGCACAGTAAGCGGACTAGCGGGTCACTCGTCCAGCCTCATCCAGCCCGGGTCACAGCAGCACGGCCGGTAGTGCCGGACAAGTGCCGGAGCTGCAGGCTTGCGTCGGTGCCTTGTGCCCCGCCCCGCCGTGATCGGAAGGCTAGGGATAGGTCTGATTAGCCGTCCTCTGGTTGCTGCAGCTGAGAAGAGGACTGCTGAGCACTGGCTGTGTGTGCTGGGTTGGACAGGCGCGGCGGGCGGGAGCAGGGGCAAGGACCGAGAGTCGTGGGAAGCCGAGGGGGTCGTGTTGCATGGCCGGGGGGGCTTCACTTGCGCGGGCCCTGCTTCCATAAGGTGTTTGTGGCACCACAAGCATCCCAACTGCAAGCTGACCTCCTCGGACTCAGAGCCGCAGCGCACACCTCCTCCCTCAGACTCCCCTGACAGCTCGAGGTGGCCTTCGGTCCCCCCTCCAACCCATGTCACAGACAGCACCCCGCCTTCCCGGAGCGAGATCACACCAGTGAAGATCAAGCAGCTCAACCCAAACCAAAGTAAAGGTCAGCAGTAACATCACACATGCCCCAATGTTGACTGTTGAGTCAAGCAATGCATGCGGGCCGTCCACCCCCGCAGTAACAGTTCATACGCTCTCCGCACCCATCCGTCCCCGTCTCGCAGCCTTCATCCGCTATTGCGCCCTCCCCTCCCCCGCGCCCTCGAGCGCTGCCCCCCGCCCGCTCACAGCCGGCCGCTCACAAAGTCCGCCACCAGCTTGGGCACCGCGCTGTCCAGACCCGCCACGTCCAGCATGCCCGGGTCAGCCGGGTCGGCGATGGAAAACTCGGTGGCGCTGAACGCAAGGACCACGAGCTTGGCGTCGGGCAGGCCCATCTCCGCCCGGTAGCGCCGAAGCGCCTCGGACGGGTGGGTGCGGCCGTACCAGGTCTCGTTGTCGGTCAGCACCACAAACACGTCCACCGGCAGCCGCTTCTCCAGGGCGTGCAGCATGGGCAGGGCGCAGTCGGTGCCACCCATGGGGATGCGGGAGGCCCGGTCAATGACCTCCTCCAGCCTGTCGCTCGCCCTCAGCTCCATGGGCACGAGCTGGTGCGAGAAGGCCAGCGTCTTGACCCAGGGCTCGGTGCGCACCAGGCTCATGGCCACAGCCGCCGAGGCCTCGCGGGCGGTGACGGAGGTCATGCCGACGCACTGGGCGCCGCCCATGCTGCCGCTCACGTCCAGGCCAAGCAGGTAGCGCTTGCCGGTGGGGACGCAGTTCTTGAAGGCGAGGTAGAACCCAGCCTCAAGCGCAGCCACCACCGCCGGCTCCGGCTCCCAGCGCGCCACGCCCCTCGCGCCCTGGCCTGCCCGGTAGGTGCACATGGCGTCCAGCAGGGACATGGGGTGCAGCCGGGCCGCCGCGACGGCCTTGGCGTCGCCCAGTCGCTGCGTGAACCGCGCCAGGTGCTGCGGGTCCCGCATCAGGCCCAGCTGCGTGAGGCGGCCCAGGTTGCGCACGAGGGCGGTGAGGGGCATGCCGTTCTCGAGGAAGGCGGACCACACCTCGGGGCAGCGCAGCAGGGTGGTGTCGCCCACGTGCTCGTGGCCGAAGCGGTGGCGGCGGATGAGCTCGAGGGCGGAGGAGAGGGCGACAGCGTGGGCGGTGGCGTGGGCGGCGACGGCGGCGGGGTCGGGCTCGGGCTGAGCCTGCTGGGGCTGCTCCGGCTCAGCCTCCGCCGCCGAGGCGCGGCGGCGCTTGTTCTGGCGAGTGGGCTTGGGCTCCTTGACGAGGGGCGGGGGCGCACGGATGTCCTTGCGGAGGCGCTGGGCGTCCACCAGGTACTGCATGACGGGGCTCAGCGGGGCGGGGGCAGCGGAGGGGGCGGAGGGGTCGCCGGACGGGGCGGGGGCGGCGGGAGCGGGGTCGGACGCGGCGGCGGACGGAGCAGCGGCGTCCTCTGCAGGCTTGGCCTTGCCCTTGCCCTTGCGCGGGGCGGGCGGCTGGCCGGGCAGCGTGCCGTGGGTGACGTAGGCAAAGATAGCCTTCGTGTCCGCCACCCGCTGGGCCTCAGCCTCGGCGGCGGAGGCGGAGGCGCCAGAGCCGGCAGCGGCAGCCGAGGCAGCGGCGAGGGCCGCCAGCTCCGAGCCCGCAGCGCCGCCGTCCTCCTCCACCACCACCCAGTCCTCCGACTCCTCCGCCGGCTTGGCCTCGGCAGCCTTAGCCTCCGCTGCCTTGGCCTCCGCCAGGCGGCGCTTCTTGGCTGCGTGCTGCTCGGGGTCCGGGTGGGCCAGGCGCAGGAGGTCGCCGTGGGCCCAGCCGTTGCGCTGCGAGTACTTGGTCACCTGGTAGGCCAGCGAAGCGGGGGCCTTGGCCAGGTACCAGTTCGCCACAGCGCCGCGCATCATACGGCCCCAGCTGGCCTTGGCACCCGGAACCACCGGCAGGCCGGAGCTCGAGCGGCCACCGCCCCGGCCACCCCGCCCGCCACGGCCGCCCCGCCCGCCGCGGCCGCGAGGAGGGCTGGCGTCAGCATCCGACGCCGGCCCCGCAGCCGCCATGGACCAGGCGATGGCCGCCGCTACGTCCAGGGTGGGCTGGCCTCCCTCCGAGGCGGGCTTGCAGGCAGCCTGGGCCACGGGCCCCAGCTCCTTGCAGCGCTGCACCATCTCGAACAGGGTCGAGCCGGTGCGGCAGACGGCCTCCAGGGAGGAGAGGGCGGCGCTGCGGGTGGCGGCATCGCCCAGGCGAGCGCACAGGGCGAGGACGAGGATGCCTGCAAGGGCGGAGGGGTAGGCACGGAGGCAACAGGCTCAGGGAAAGCTCACAAGGGAACACCGATTGGCAACAACCCAGAGTCACAGCCAAGTTTCAGCTGCAAATCTGTCGGGCCCTGCTGCAAGATACCCGGAAAGGAACAAACGCCTGAGGTCAACTGCCGATACCAAGATCCCTTGCCCCGCCCCGTCCCGCTCCCCACCTGGTCCCTGCTTGGGCGCTCGGCCCTGCGTGGAGATGTCGCGCACCTCCTTCACCACCCGCTCGCCCTGGCCCTGGGCCAGCAGGCGCAGCACGGCCTCGCAGTTGTCCAGCGTCAGCTCCTCGCGGCCAACGTAGTAGTTGTTGGCTGGGGGGGCGAGGGAGGAGGGAGGGGTGAGGGGGATGTCAGGTGCGGGGTGCCAACGAGCAAGGGAAGGCTCAAGCAAGGCCCAGCACGCGGGACGGGACGAAGGGCGGGACGAAGGCCCAGACCGCGACTCACCCTCGCTGCCGAGGACGATGAAGCGGCGCAGTCGCGCGAGGTCATCAATCTGGTAGACGAAGCCGCCCGCGTTGTTGCGGACCTGGTCATCGCTGAGCGGCTCCGACTGGGGCACATCGGCCACGGGCGCGTCGACAGCGGGAGCCGCCATGATTGTTAACGACTACTAGCGTAAGTGAAGGTGCTAGGCGCCAGGCGGCAAGGCCAGGACCGGAAGGCCCGAGCGACCCGCCTGTCGCGGAAGTAAGGTGCTAGCTTCTCCGAGAGAGCACAGCTCGAGTTGTGGAAGAAACTGTTGGTGGTGGGGGAGAGTTTCAGGACTGTTGTGGCTGGTGTCGCGTGTCGCAGGGGCTTATTAGGGCGGGGATCGCACAGGGCTGCATCGGCCATCCGGGCCCAGGCCTTCCAGCCGGGCCCAACCCAGGCCAGGGCCCTGGGAAGCGCCCCGGAACCGCCTCCAGCCCAGGCCCCCAAGACCCAGGCACAGCTTACGTCAGAGTGGCACAGCACTGTCGGTTCAATGTCTTCGTGTCTGAGATGTGCCCTACATGCCCACGTTGAGGTGATGGATGGTCTTCACTAGATCTTGTTTGGAGCCCGGGTAGGGACCCTGCCGTCCAAGTCAGGGGGCGGCGTGCTGGCTTGCAGGGGGCAAGCCCGTGAGGTTGGCTGCCAAGCCACGGCGTTCAGCTGCCGTGCACCCCTCTGGGGTCCCTTATTGTAAACACCGAGGACTAGTCACAGCAGTCAGCCGCAACGGGCACAGGGTCTCCGGCCGTCTCCGGCACAGGGTCGCTCTTCCGGGCCCTCCGATCTCTTCGGGCGGCGGCAGTTGGGCGCTACCCAGGGCCCTGGCCTGGGTTGGGCCCGGCTGGAAGGCCTGGGCCCGGATGGCCGATGCAGCCCTGTGCGATCCCCGCCTTCATAAGCCCCTGCGACACGCGACACCAGCCACAACAGTCCTCAAACTCTCCCCCACCACCAACAGTTTCTTCCACAACTCGAGCTGTGCTCTCTCGGAGAAGCTAGCACCTCCTTTCCGCGACAGGCGGGTCGCTCGGGCCTTCCGGTCCAGGCCTTGCCGCCTCGCGTCTAGCACCTTCAATTACGCTAGAAGTCGTTAACAATCATGGCGGCTCCCGCTGTCGACGCGCCCGTGGCCGATGTGCCCCAGTCGGAGCCGCTCAGCGATGACCAGGTCCGCAACAATGCGGGCGGCTTCGTCTACCAGATTGATGACCTCGCGCGACTGCGCCGCTTCATCGTCCTCGGCAGCGAGGGTGAGTCGCGGTCTGGGCCTTCGTCCCGCCCTTCGTCCCGTCCCGCGTGCTGGGCCTTGCCCCTCCCTTGCTCGTTGGCACCCCGCACCTGACATCCCCCTCACCCCTCCCTCCTCCCTCGCCCCCCCAGCCAACAACTACTACGTTGGCCGCGAGGAGCTGACGCTGGACAACTGCGAGGCCGTGCTGCGCCTGCTGGCCCAGGGCCAGGGCGAGCGGGTGGTGAAGGAGGTGCGCGACATCTCCACGCAGGGCCGAGCGCCCAAGCAGGGACCAGGTGGGGAGCGGGACGGGGCGGGGCAAGGGATCTTGGTATCGGCAGTTGACCTCAGGCGTTTGTTCCTTTCCGGGTATCTTGCAGCAGGGCCCGACAGATTTGCAGCTGAAACTTGGCTGTGACTCTGGGTTGTTGCCAATCGGTGTTCCCTTGTGAGCTTTCCCTGAGCCTGTTGCCTCCGTGCCTACCCCTCCGCCCTTGCAGGCATCCTCGTCCTCGCCCTGTGCGCTCGCCTGGGCGATGCCGCCACCCGCAGCGCCGCCCTCTCCTCCCTGGAGGCCGTCTGCCGCACCGGCTCGACCCTGTTCGAGATGGTGCAGCGCTGCAAGGAGCTGGGGCCCGTGGCCCAGGCTGCCTGCAAGCCCGCCTCGGAGGGAGGCCAGCCCACCCTGGACGTAGCGGCGGCCATCGCCTGGTCCATGGCGGCTGCGGGGCCGGCGTCGGATGCTGACGCCAGCCCTCCTCGCGGCCGCGGCGGGCGGGGCGGCCGTGGCGGGCGGGGTGGCCGGGGCGGCGGCTGCTCGAGCTCCGGCCTGCCGGTGGTTCCGGGCGCCAAGGCCAGCTGGGGCCGTATGATGCGCGGCACTGTGGCGAACTGGTACCTGGCCAAGGCCCCCGCTTCGCTGGCCTACCAGGTGACCAAGTACTCGCAGCGCAACGGCTGGGCCCACGGCGACCTCCTGCGCCTGGCCCACCCGGACCCCGAGCAGCACGCAGCCAAGAAGCGCCGCCTGGCGGAGGCCAAGGCAGCGGAGGCTAAGGCTGCCGAGGCCAAGCCGGCGGAGGAGTCGGAGGACTGGGTGGTGGTGGAGGAGGACGGCGGCGCTGCGGGCTCGGAGCTGGCGGCCCTCGCCGCTGCCTCAGCTGCCGCTGCCGGCTCTGGCGCCTCCGCCTCCGCCGCCGAGGCTGAGGCCCAGCGGGTGGCGGACACGAAGGCTATCTTTGCCTACGTCACCCACGGCACGCTGCCCGGCCAGCCGCCCGCCCCGCGCAAGGGCAAGGGCAAGGCCAAGCCTGCAGAGGACGCCGCTGCTCCGTCCGCCGCCGCGTCCGACCCCGCTCCCGCCGCCCCCGCCCCGTCCGGCGACCCCTCCGCCCCCTCCGCTGCCCCCGCCCCGCTGAGCCCCGTCATGCAGTACCTGGTGGACGCCCAGCGCCTCCGCAAGGACATCCGTGCGCCCCCGCCCCTCGTCAAGGAGCCCAAGCCCACTCGCCAGAACAAGCGCATCCGCGCCTCGGCGGCGGAGGCTGAGCCGGAGCAGCCCCAGCAGGCTCAGCCCGAGCCCGACCCCGCCGCCGTCGCCGCCCACGCCACCGCCCACGCTGTCGCCCTCTCCTCCGCCCTCGAGCTCATCCGCCGCCACCGCTTCGGCCACGAGCACGTGGGCGACACCACCCTGCTGCGCTGCCCCGAGGTGTGGTCCGCCTTCCTCGAGAACGGCATGCCCCTCACCGCCCTCGTGCGCAACCTGGGCCGCCTCACGCAGCTGGGCCTGATGCGGGACCCGCAGCACCTGGCGCGGGTCACGCAGCGGCTGGGCGACGCCAAGGCCGTTGCGGCGGCCCGGCTGCACCCCATGTCCCTGCTGGACGCCATGTGCACCTACCGGGCAGGCCAGGGCGCGAGGGGCGTGGCGCGCTGGGAGCCGGAGCCGGCGGTGGTGGCTGCGCTTGAGGCCGGGTTCTACCTCGCCTTCAAGAACTGCGTCCCCACCGGCAAGCGCTACCTGCTTGGCCTGGACGTGAGCGGCAGCATGGGCGGCGCCCAGTGCGTCGGCATGACCTCCGTCACCGCCCGCGAGGCCTCGGCGGCTGTGGCCATGAGCCTGGTGCGCACCGAGCCCTGGGTCAAGACGCTGGCCTTCTCGCACCAGCTCGTGCCCATGGAGCTGAGGGCGAGCGACAGGCTGGAGGAGGTCATTGACCGGGCCTCCCGCATCCCCATGGGTGGCACCGACTGCGCCCTGCCCATGCTGCACGCCCTGGAGAAGCGGCTGCCGGTGGACGTGTTTGTGGTGCTGACCGACAACGAGACCTGGTACGGCCGCACCCACCCGTCCGAGGCGCTTCGGCGCTACCGGGCGGAGATGGGCCTGCCCGACGCCAAGCTCGTGGTCCTTGCGTTCAGCGCCACCGAGTTTTCCATCGCCGACCCGGCTGACCCGGGCATGCTGGACGTGGCGGGTCTGGACAGCGCGGTGCCCAAGCTGGTGGCGGACTTTGTGAGCGGCCGGCTGTGAGCGGGCGGGGGGCAGCGCTCGAGGGCGCGGGGGAGGGGAGGGCGCAATAGCGGATGAAGGCTGCGAGACGGGGACGGATGGGTGCGGAGAGCGTATGAACTGTAACTGCAGGGGTGGGCTGCCCGCATTGCTTGCATGCATTGACAGTCAACGCTGGGGCATGTGTGATGTTACTGCTGACCTTTACTTTGGTTTGGGTTGAAGATTGATATACACTGGTGCTGTCTCTCGCTCCGGGAAGGCGGGGTGCTGTCTGTGACATGGGTTGGAGGGGGGACCGAAGGCCACCTCGAGCTGTCAGGGGAGTCTGAGGGAGGGGGTGTGCGCTGCAGCTCTGAGTCTGAGGAGGTCAGCTTGCGGTTGGGATGCTTGTTGTGCCACAAACACCTTATGGAAGCAGGGCCCGCACAAGTGAAGCCCCCCCGGCCATGCAACACGACCCCCTCGGCTTCCCACGACTCTCGGTCCTTGCCCCTGCTCCCGCCCGCCGCGCCTGTCCAACCCAGCACACACAGCCAGTGCTCAGCGGTCCTTTTCCCAGCCCCAGCATCCGGCAAGAGGACGCCGCGTAAGCTGCCCCTCCCCTGTCCACGCCCCACAACTAGCCGCCCGATCTATGCCCGGGGAACTTTGCAGGCGTTCATTTGATATATACCGCTTAGTTGGCGTCGAGGTCTGCGCTGACAGGGGCGGCATACGGCAGGCGACACAGGACGCAGCGGATACTCCGGCTGCGCCCGAACGGGTCACCTCTGTCCCAGGCGGCCCGTGGGCGCACATGCGCATGGCAGCTCTCCATCCGCGGAAGGTTTTGGGATAGCTGGAAAGGTGTTTGGCGACAGGGAATGAGCAAAAGCACCGCTACTGGTACCTGCCGCGCATCGCGCTCACACACGCACACCTCACCGCGGCGGCGGCGGCGGCTGGGCTAGTCAAGCATGAGGGCGCCCCCGCCCCCCCGCAGCGCTCCCCCGAGCCCGGGCGGCCCTGGAGGCGCTGCGGACCCGGGGCCAGCCCCGCCGCCGCCCCCGCCCCTGCGCCGCCGCCTGCTGCGGAGCTGGCGGCGCTCCGGGTGGAGCTGGCGGCGGCGGCGGCGGCGCTTGAGGCCGAGCGGCGGCGTGCGGTGGAAGCGGCTGCGGCGCTGGAGCTGCGGGCGCTGCGGGCCTGGGTGCGGGCGGACGCGGCGGAGCGGGATAGGGACCGCTGGGAGGCGGAGCCGTGGCGGAGGGAGCGGGGCAGGGCGGGGACTGCGGGCGGCTGCGGCTGCAGCCACCGCGCAAGTGTCGTACTGTACGGTCACAACGTGGCGGTTGGCTGCAACACGATGCGACAAGCGGGGCGCCCCCATGGGGGCGGAAAAGGGCTGAGCCCTTCACCCATCTGCTACGCGACCCATTCCCCGTGGTAACCGTGGGCGCACTATAATCCAACCGAGCTTTAATGCGTTGAAAGCAGGTTGTCGGGGGACTCGCACCCCTCGGCACACGATGCGAAAAAGGTGCCCTCCCTGTTTGTAGCGACAGCAGCAGAGGTCTGGAACAGAAGAGGGCATCTGGCAAACAGCGACCGGGCGCCTACAGCTCACGCTCGGCGTCAGGCCCCTTGCGGCGGTCCATCCTCGTCAGCGGTGGGTCGAGCCCCTGGAGACCCCGCCCTATTTGTTGTGTCAGCCCCGGGCACCCGCCCTCCCACCCAGCAGCCGCGTAAGCCCCCGGGAGGAGGGAGGGAGGGATGAATAGAATTGCCCTCCCGGGATAGCGGATGTACACCGCGGACGGAGTGCGGATGGACGGGGTCGGCGGTGGATGGAGTGCGGACGGACGGCTGTCGCAATTTGTCGACGGCGGTTGGCAGCAATTTGCCACCATGACGGTTTGCGGCGCGAGCATAGCCAGTAGACAGGCCTAGCACAAGGGTTCGCCAGCCTGTGCTCATCCACTGTGCTTGCTGTGTTCGGCGGCACGGCGGCAAAAATGGTGGCAAATTTGGATGGGCGGGGCGACCGCACTCGCGACGGGCCGCCGACGCAGATAGCTTCAGGTTGTAGATAACATTGTTTGGGGCAAGCAGGGGAACCCAAGGGAGTCATACGTGCATACGTACGGCCCGAGTGTAATTTGCGTATTTAACACCACACCACAGCCACGTTCCGATCGTCGCAGAAATCTTAGTCTCAAGCCTTACGAGCTCTCCCTGGCTACTCAAAGCTAACGGTGCGTGTGCAAAAAGTTGCGGAAATGTATGTATGGTCTCGGAGGGTCTCGACTCCTGCCTGAGTGCGCGGCTCGCTGCACACCCCACACACGTAGTTAAGACCCGTGCTGTGTGCTAACAGGTTTCACCTCGCCCTCAGGACTCTGGCAGCAATATCGCTCGCTCGAAGGGTGGCAAAGCGGTCATGACGACGTCACACGCTCTCCTGCTGCTCCTGGCGGTCGCTGTGGCTATTGATGTGGTGACAGCTTATGAAGAAATGTCGTCGGGCGCTCATCGCCACCTTCTGCAGTGTGGGTGCACTCTGCATCTGCACGCGGCGGCGAGCGATCGACTCGTGCGGCGCCGCTTACTTAGCAGCTGCCTGTTGCGCTTCCTATGTGCCGATACCTAAATGCGTTTTCGGTTGACACCAAGCCGCCGCCCGTCGCCCGCCGCATACGCGCGTACATCGTCCCGACGACGCCTTCCTTTTAGGCAGCACCTGCAACTGCAAGACCTCTTCCTCCTGCACGAACGGCGAGCCCAAGGGCGCCTGCTGCTGGTGCGAAGGGAGGGGGTGGGCGTAGTCGTCGGTACGAAAGATGGGGTCTGGCGGGGTGGGGGGTGGGAGTGCCGCCCTGGCTGGGTAGGTCGGGGTGCGACACGGGAGACGAGGCACGCGAAAAGCAAGGCCAGCAGATGCAACGAGTGCACTGGTCGGCGACTACCCGCACTCCTGCTCTTGCGAGCAGAGAGCGACGTCACCTTACCAGGCGGCAAGTCGAGGCCTTCCAAAACCGCCCGCAGCCGTCCGAAGCCTCCCACCCACGAGTTACCTGGGGCAGGTGGCCTGCTGAGCGTGTCTTTGCGGGTCTGGCGCGTAGTGTCTCCGGCGGCTCGCTACAGTCCCGAACCCGCCCAGCATCATCATACAGACCTGAATGTGAAGGGAGAAGCGCCGTGGCAGACGCGAAGGAGAAGGAGTCAGCCATCGAACATGCGCCAAGCCCGGGCGACGGCAGAAGCAGCAACAGGAAGCCTAAGAGCCGCCGGAGACTGCGCGGGAGACACGGAAGAGGGCACCGAGCGGGGCAGAAGCCAGCAACGAGGACACGGCGAGGGCCGTACGGCACACAGGACCCGGTGTACCGAGGGGCAGGGAGAACCGGGGGCAAGGTTACGTGGGCAGGAAGGGGCGGAAAGAGGGGTGCGGTCTGAGAGGCCCGGATGGGGTGGCTGGCAAGCAGCGACCCCACCCATCCGGCATCAGCAGGGAAGGGCCCCGCGCGTGAGAGTGGGCGAGCTCCCCGCCAGCGCCCAGGCGGATCACGGCGGCGGACCCCAGCAGTGTGAAGTGTGGGGCCAGCGATGCAGGGGAGCAGCGCGGGCGCGCGGTGCAAGTGAGCGTGCGTGGGGTGCAGAGAATGCGGTGGCGTGCAGCCAGAGCAGGGGCTCAGACGGGTGGGGCACGAGATGGCGCAGGCCGCGAAGGCCCGCCCTGCCCCGATGTCTTCATGCAGGCCCCCGCACGGCAGTGAAATTTGTTGTAGGGAGCGGCCGCGGCGAGGCCGGCGGCATTGCCGGCGTGGGGGTGGATGGGGGCTGGGGAGGGGTCCTGTACGTCCTTGCATGCGTGGCGGGCAGCAACTAACTCTGTCCTGGAGTCCTCCTGATCCTACCTAACTTGCTCCCTCTGACCCTTGGCCACAACCACTCCCCACGGCGTGCATGCGTCAGCGGCTCTGCAGGACCCTCCCTCATCCGCCCCACCCGACCAGTCCTGTACCGTACCTTCGGCCCGGCCCCCCCCATCCCCCTCCCCCCTCCCCCCAGGGACCAGGCCAGCTCCAGCTGCAAGGTCGCCGCCTTCGTCCCCAACGTCGTTATCGGAGCAGACGGCACGTGCGGTGAGCCTTGCGTGCGTGCAAGCGGCTGCCCACAGCCCCCAACAGGTGGCACGGCACGCGCCCACCGCCGTTCCATCCAGGCGCGGAGCCCCGCGTTGTCACCTTGCCCACCACTATCTTCAACAATCAAGGCGCGTCCAATCCCCTGGATTTTCCCGTCCGCCAAAACCCCAACTCCCCGCCCACTGACGATGACCGCAGGCTGCGCCCCCGGATCCGGCCTGTGCACCGGAGCCTGCGTGAGTAGTGCCTGACGGGCTGGGTTCGTTCGGGGGCTCTCGATCGCCAGTGGTGCCGTGTATGGTACGACAGCGCACGGATGACCGCCGCTTGCCGTACGTGTGCAGGTGGCCCTCGACACCATGACCAACTGCCGCTTCTGAGGTACCGCCTGCCGTACCGACCAGACCTGCACTACTGCCGCGGGTTGCGTCTGCGGCACCGGCCAGCTCGTCTGCGCCGGGGCCTGCGTGAGTGGCCGGGGGTTTCGCCGGTCTTGCTTGCTTGCGTGATGGCGCTAGCTAGCTTCGGCTCAACCTGTCCAGCGATTCACCCAGACATACCGTAGGTCCTCAGGTGTGCTTGTGGACCCTGGCACGACACGCGAAACACACACACCTTCCCCCGCACCCCTCCCCTTCCCGCCCCGTCCCCAGGTCCCCAGCGACGCCTCCAACTGCGGCTTGCGACACGACACGCCTTCCCGACACGCAAAACACACACGCCCTCCGCCCCGCCTCCGTCCCCCCTGCCTCCCCCCCGCCCCGCCCGCAGATCCCCAGCGACGCCTCCAACTGCGGCTCCTGCGGCAACCCCTGCCGCTCCGACCAGGTCTGCAGCGGTGGCTCCTGCGTCTGCCCTCGTGGAGAGATCGAGTGCGACGAAGCCTGCGTGAGTGGCTGTTGCCGGCGGGGCAGGGGGGAAAGAGGGGTAAGCGGAAGGTGTGTTTCGCGGCCAGTGTGGTGGCCGCCGCAAGATCTCGGCTCAAGATCTCGCCGCAAGACCGAGTTCTGTAGTTTTGTAAGTTCTGTACCACAGGTCCCATGGTCCCTTGAGGGGGTTTGTGGGCCGGAGGTGGTGGCATGGGATCATGCGTTGTACAACTGAACGCAGCGTGGTATGCACCGGTTTGGGCGCTTGGGGGCGGGGGTGCCACCGCCCAGTGGGTAAGTAAGGGCTGTCTCCCCCCTTACTGGCCCCGGCCGCAGCCACGGCCCTCAGCCGGCCGTCGGGCCGTGTGACCCTCCTGGCCCCCGCCCACACCAAAGCCATCAGTCCCCAAGCGGAGGACCGCCCTTCCCTCTACATAGCCCACACCACTTGGCCACACACAGCGCCGCCCTCCCGGCCCCCCCCCCCCAAACCCCGCCCCGGCCCGCCCGCGTACGGATCCGCATACATCTCAGCCACCAGCTGCGTGCGGCGCGCGACGCAACACGCCTCCCCGCCGACACGCAAAACACACACGCCTCCTGCTCCCCTCCCGCCTTCCCGCCCCCCCGCCCCGCCCGCAGATCCCCAGCGACTGGTTGAACTGCGGCTCCTGCGGCAACACCTGCATGCCCGGAGCCCAGGCCTGCAACGGCCGCGAATGCGTGTGCGATAGTTTCCTGACCGACTGCAACGGCCGCTGCGTGAGTCTCGCGGGACGGGCCGGGGGGGGGGGGGCGGGGAGGATCATCCTGTACATCCTGTATGGCTGGGGGCGTGGCGTGGCGTGGCCCCTTGTCTTGCCCCTCGGTCTCCACCTCGACCGCCAACTGCCGTCACGGCGCCGGCACGGTGCCAGCGGGGCCACGTGCCGCGCCGACCAGATCTATCTGCGGCCCCGACATGAACACACACGCCCCTCTCCCCCTCCTCTTCGCTCCCCCCCCGCTCCCCAGGAGGACACCGTCAATGACAGCAACAACTGCGGTGGCTGCGGAAACACGTGCCATCCGGACGAGGCCTGCAACGCCGGCTCCTGCATGAGCTTTTGACACACCCTGATGACAGGAGGTGAATTGCAGCGCCGGCTTCTGCACGTTCGATAACAGGAGGTAGATGTACGGAAAGTTGGGATGGAGAGGCGAACAAGCGGTGCGCCGCTGCGCTGAGGCGGGCGCACGTTTTGACACTGCAGTGTCGTATGCGTTGTGTGGCGCATGTGATTGCTCGGGTGATTGCGCGAGTGGTGCAGTGGGGAAGGGGCTAGTAGTTGGGCTCTGAATAATCAGATGGGGATCGCAGGTTTTTGGCCTTTCAATTGCGGAGCGACGGGCGGCGCAGGGGCACCCCGCAAAGGGGGCCGCGGCGCGGGCCGTTGGGACGGAAATGGAAACGGAAAGCCATTGTGAGAGATCGAGGAAGGTCAGTATTGAAGTGCCAGAACGAGCCCTTGGCTTGCCACCCAGGCTACTGTACACCTCTTTGAGTATTCATAGCTCTTGCAAGGAGGGCTGAATCGAAGAGGGGCGGCGGAAGGTCCGAAGTCGGTGTTGGGCTCGTGCCAAACCCATCGCGAGGGCACAGAGGTCGGCGAGGGTCACGCACACAGCGGGGGCTTTCGATGATGATACACATAAGCAAGAAGAACATCTTGAGGCTTGCAGGCTGTCCAGGTCTCAGCTCGGCGACATTACCGGTAATCGCAAGCCGTTGAGCGCTCAAACGCTTCCGCATCGCGAGTGCTGGGCAAGAAGGCAAGGCTCGTGTAGCTTGCTCTATGTCTACATCTAGTAACTTGGCGCAAGACCGCTGCCGTCGATGCACGAACCCAACCCACGCCCGCCCGAAGAGCCCGCCCCCCCCGTGTGGCTGCCCGGTGGCCAAGTATCCCCCAAGAAACACGGCCAAACGAAAGGCCACAAGATCCGTTCGGTCTAGTGTTGGTGGCATTCACTTTCGTGGTATTCTAGTACGCCTCTGCATTCATGTACGGCAGTCCCGCCCCCTCTGCATGCATCCTTCTCACTAAATGTCCCACGAGTCTCAAACCTCTAAATTTCAAGTGCCCAGCGGATAGCGGTGCCGTGTGGGGCGCATGACAAGGGGCAGGCAGGCCCGCACGCTGGAGGCCCCATGTCACGGGCTCCGCCATTCGGACCCGTCCGTCGACACCACGTGCAAGCGTCTCATGCATAACGTGCCGCGCCCCCAGGCCCCTCCGCCGCCCAGGTCCCCAACGCCGGCACCACACCGCCTGCCCCGCCCTGCTCGTCCACCCTGCCCTTCAACGCCCGCTCGCGCGGCGTCGTTGCCGCTGACAGCCCCTCCCGAGCGACCCTCGCCGGCTGCGCCCCAGCCCGCGCGCCCGCCGTTCACGTGCCCAGCAACCGCCCCTCGATCGACACGCTCCACGCACGGCGCTGTACGGCACTCCCCTTCTGCACACGTCGCCGTGCTCCCCGACACTCTGTTCTCTCCCCCTTCGTCCCCCCCCTGTCATGCTCCGAGGGCAGCGGTCAGGGCTGGCAAAGGCACCGCTGCCGGCACCGGCTGGCAGCCATCCAGCATCCTGGATCCCGCCTGCCCCCCACCCTAGTGCAGGAAGCTTCAGACCGCCTCCCCCCTCCCCTCCCCAAACAAAGCCATGTTCAGCCCTGACCAGGCCGCCGCCCCCTCGCTCCCTGCGGCCCCAGCCGCCCTCTCCGCCGCCCCGGCCGCTGCGGGGCCCCGCGGGGCCTTGGCCAGCAGCCCCCCCTTCCACACAGCCGCCACCGCCGCACCGCCGGGCGCCGCCAGGGCCGCCGCGTCTGCGCGGGGCACACGCGCAAAAGGAGGGTCTCAGTCCACATGCTTCACCCTATCAGATGTGCGTGGGCCCCCCCCCTGCACCCCCCCCTACCTGTCAGGGGGTCCACCCCCGGCGCTGCCACCCCGCTGCACCCTCCTACCCCCCTCCTCTCCCCTCCTCCCCCCTCCTGCCCCCCTCCTCCCCCCTACCTGTCAGGGGGTCCACCCCCGGCGCCAGCAGCAGCAGATCCGCATCGAAGCCGGGGGCGATGCGGCCCAGGGAGTGCTGGGGTGGGTGGGTGTGAATGGGGTTGACGCAGAGTGAGCGGCGAATTCCAGGCGAACGGCTGCTCGTGCGTGTGAGCCGGGAAAGCGTAGGAGCGGGGTCGACCCAAAGTAGGAGGGTCGTTCCAGATGAGGTCAGGCTGGGACATCCAACAGATCCCCATGCCGTTTCGCCTTCGTCCCTCGCTACCCCGCCCGCAGTCCTGCACCCCCGCCCCACCCCGCCCCACCCCACCCCACACGACACCACCCCACGTCACGCTTTCACGGCCCCGTACATGCTCTCCCCCGGGGCGGGCCCCCGGGGCGGACCTCGCCAATGACTCCCTCGCAGCCCTCTCCCCAGAGCCCCGGCCCCTTCCCTTCTCCCTGGCACCCTCCCGCCCCACAACCCCTCGACCCAAGCAAGGTTTCCCTGGCGTCGGTGCGATCCCGCTCAGCAACAAACACCCCCTCGACCCACCTCTTTCCCCGTCCCCCTCCGCCCCCCCCCCCCCACCTCCATCCCAAACAGCTGCGCTGCGTTGAAGGTGGCGGAGCGGAGGACCTCGGCCGAGGGGAGCACGCGGCAGCGGAGAGCGAACTCGCCCGCCTGGGAGGGGGTCAGTTAGTTGGTTGATTGGTTGGTTGGTCTGTTGGTGGGGTTCGTGGGGCTCCTCTCTCCACATGCGTGGGGGCCGCCTCGCGGCGGATTGGGCTGTGGATGGCTCCAACGTCACCCAGACAGGTTCGGCCCCTCGGCCCTTGTCCCTCTCCTGCGTTCCAGCCCCCCCACCCCCACCCCCACCCCCCGGGGGTCACCTGGGCGGGGTGGAGGTCGCCGAGCAGGTCGCTGCGGGGGGGGGGGCGGGAGGGAGGGGGAATAAGGGAGGGCGGCAGGGGCTTGGACACAGCAGAGGGGCTCCCCGATCCCCCGTGCCACCTACCTTTGCGGCCCGCACCCTCTGCGTCCGGCCTCTGCGGCCTGCCCGCGGGCCCCCCTGCCGCTCTGACTGCCGTCGGGCCCCCCCGCCGCTCCACCGCTCCGGCGCTACACTGCAGCCCTGCGCCTCCATGACACCCGCACCTACACCTTGCCTTCACGGCCCCTCCGGCCTCCCTTCGATCCTCACCTACCCACCACCCAACCACCAACCACCAACCACCCAACCGCCACCCCCCCACCCACCTGCCGTACACCATGGTGACCCCCGCCGCCGCCGCCACCCCGAGCGAGCGCAGCCCCGCCTCCACCGCATCCCCCACCTTGGCCACCAGCTCCTGATGGGGGGGGGGCAGGGGGGATGAAGGAGGGAAAGAGGGGGGAAACATGTGTGTTTTGGACGGGCGGGTCATCACAGCCCTTTGGGGGCCTTCGAGCACGGTCCGCGGGACAGGGCAGGCAGCGGCACGCCCCACCCCCGGCTGCCTTCAACCACTTGCCGTACACCCGCATCCCCCGCCTCGCACGGTTCACACACACAGCTTCCGACCGTCATCCAGTATGTTAAGCATGAAGGGCCAGCTCGTTCCAGCCCGGGTCTTGCTTTTCGCGCGTTGACTTTCGCTGCTCACATAGGGTCAGCACACACCCTTTTACCCCGCCCCTGCGACATACAACCCCCCCCCCCCTGCGCCCCCCCCCTGCCCCCCCTACCCCCCTACCCGGGGCATGCCCGCCGCCGCCCCCCCCCTGGCCAGCTCCTGGTACGTGACCAGGGTGGGGACCAGGAACACGCCCTGCCAGAGGGTGGGGGGAGAGGGAGGGGGGCGCAAGGGGGGTAGGAGGGAAGGCGCGGTCACTAGGGTAGGGACCAGGAACACGCCCTGACAGGGGGAGGGAGGAGAAGGGGTGGGGGCGCAAGGGGGGTAGGAGGGAAGGCGCGGTCACAAGGGTGGGTACCAGGGACATGGCCAGACAGGAGGGGAGAGAGGGGGAGGGGGGGCAGGGCGGCAGAGGTGTTGTAAGGCAGGAGCTTGGCCCCTCAAGGCCGCCTGGGTGCACACGGTCGCTCCCATCGAGCCTCTACCCCCCCCCCCCCCCTTTTCCCTCACCCGGAGGCCGCTCCGCCCCACTGCTGAGCCCCCCCCCCCTCCCCTGCCCCTGCCCCTCCTCCCCTTGCCTTGTCAGCCATGAGGCGGGCGGTTGGCTCGTCCAGGTAGTTGCCGTGCTCGATGCTCCGTACGCCCGCCTGCAGGTACCCGTACGGCAAGGTACGACGTGATTTGACGTGCATAGCTGGCGGCGCAGTCCTTTTGTCTTGCGGCCCCTCCGCCTTCCCCCCCCACCCACCCACCCCCACCTGTACGGCCCTGCTGATGGCCGGTGGCGTGTATGCGTGCGCGCAAACGTACGACCCAGCCGCCGCCGCCTCCTCAACGATCGCCGCCAGCTCGGCCACGCCGAACTGGGTGTTAGTCAGCCTGAGCACGTGCGTGATGGGCGGTTGGTGGTTGGTTGGTTCGTTGGTAGGAAACTATGCCCGCGGCCAAGCAAGTTCCCACGGCATCGCCCCGCCCCCAGCCCTACCCCTGACCTCTCTTCCCCCCTACCCCCCCCCCCACCGGTCTGTGGGCGACGCCACCCCCCCGCTGGCCATAACCCCTTCACCAAACCCTCACCTCTCTTCCCCCTTCCCCCCTCCTACCTGTCAGTAGGGGAGGCCACCCCCCCGCTGGCCATGACCTTGACGCAGTGGGCCCCGCGGCGCAGCTCGTCGCGGGCGGCGCGACGGACCTTGGGGGGTGGGGGGCAGGGGGGGGGGGGGATGAGGGGGAAAGAGGGGGAAAGGAGGGTGTGTTTCGTGGCGTGTATGGTGCCGCGGCGCAGCTCGTCGCGGGCGGCGCGGCGGACCTTGGGGGGAAGGAGGGGGACACGGGAGAGGGGGTGTAGGACCGCGCAAGCCTTTTCCGTTCGCGCTCCCACTGTTGGATATGCAATCGCTGGCAGCCCCCCACTCCTTCCCCTCTTCCACCCCTTTCCCCTGATCAACCCCTAGCTTCTCTCCCACACACACACAACCCCCCGTTCCCCCCCACCTCTGCGTCTCCGTCGCACACTCGGCCGATGCCCCTCAGCGCCGCCCCGCACGCACATGCGTCCTCACCCCTGCCCCGGAAGTCGCCGTGCCCGCCCGTCTGACTCAGCGCGTGGCCTGACGGTGTGCCGGGGATGAGGGTGTGGGGGGGGGGAAAGTGGGGGCAGGGACAGGGCAAGGCGGGGCGGAAGCAAGGGGAGCCCCCACATCACAAATGTGCCCGAACGTAACCCCACTCCACCCACCCCCCACCCCACCCCACCCATCATCCCCCACCCCACCCCACTCCACCCCTTTCCCCGAGCCCCCACCCGTGAAGAGCAGTCGCGGCCCCAGCACCAGCCCCTCCTCCACCGCCTGGGCCAGTCCGAAGTCGGCACCGCCTGGGGGGAGGGGGGGGGACGGGAGGGGGGGTGGAGGGGTCGGCGTGCATCCGTCCACCCAAACATGTTCCAGCCCCGCATCCGTTTGTGCCCACCTCACCCCGTGCCCTCACCCTCACCCGCATCCCTCACCCCGGGAGCCAGTCGGGGCCCGGGGCCCTCACTCCTTTCCCCGGCGGTATACACCTCTTCAATCCCGCTGAGTTACAAGCACCTCTTCTTTCCCCCCTCCCCCCTCTCTCTCCGCTCCCCACCCCCCCTCCCCTCACCCGCGTCCCTCACGGTGGTGAACCCCCTCCCCAGCATGCCCCCCAGCACCGCCCCCGCCCGGGCAGCCACGTAGGACTCGGGCAGCGAGCGCAGCGCCGCCAGGTCGGCGGAGGCGGCGGTGGCGTGCACGTGCGCGTCGCACAGGCCTTTGGGGGGGCAAGGGGGGGAGGGGGGAGAGAGGAAGGAGGGGGAAAGGGGCGGGGGAGGAGATGGATGGGGGGGGGATGGAGGGGCAGGGGTAGCGACACCGGGAGGAGCGGCGGAGGCCGGGGCGAGTGCGAGCGTCAGACCGGACGCTGTCAGCCAAGTTTCCACTTCCTCTCTGCCCCGAGTGCCGCACCCGCCCGCACGGCATCACCACTGCCCCCCTCACCCTCCCCCCGCAGCGGTGAGCCAGACCGGCCTTCCGCCCATCATGCTCCTTTAATGTTGCCTCTCCTTGCACCCATCTCCGAGCCCCTCCGCACCCGGCACCACCACCACCACCACCCGCCCACACGGTCCCGGATCGCCCCACCGTCCCCTCCCCCACCCCCCACCCGCCCACCCGGCATCACCACCGCCCCCCCGCAGTCAACCACAACAGCGGGGGCCGCCAGCCCCGCCGCCGCCGCCAGCGTCCCCTCGTCGCCGCCGCCGGGCGCCGCCGCCCCCAGCGCCGCCACCTTGCCGCCGTGCAGCAGCACCTGCGTGCGACAAATCGCACCGGTAAGTGCATGGAGCGTACGGCAGACCGTACGGATAGACATAGGAAAGCGTACGGTAGGGTACCCTCAGGGCTACCACCTTTGGGCAACTTTGCTGAGCCGGCCAGGCCGCAGCCCTGAGTCAGCAGCCTCATGAAAGCAACCGCAACTGCCGTACCTGGTACGGCTCGTCCATGTACCGCCCGGCGGCGGCGTCCAGCAGGCGGCAGTTGGTCAGCAGCAGGGGCCGCTCGAGGGGGGCGGAGGGGGCAGCTGCGGAGGGGGATGGCGCCGAGGACGGCTCGGCCGACCTGGCGACTTCAGTCGCTGCGCGCTTCGCGGCGCGACGCAGCGAGCATGCTCGCGCGTAGGAGCTGTAACACAGCTCGTTGGGCGGCAGGTTGGGCTCCGGCTCCTCTGCAGCTCCGGCATGTGGTGCCGCCATGGCACCAGGCAAGCGCAGCCTCAGCGGACCCGACATGGTGCTGAGCGACGGTAACCAAGATAAAGCGAGGAGCTACCAAAGTTACAATCGGCCGAAGCGCGATAGCTGTCCTGAAACGCTGCAAGCAATTGCTTCCGTGAAGACGTCTAGTCTGTCTTTTCCAAGCGGTCAACGAACATGTGCAGCGAGCATGCTTGCCTCGCTTTTGTATCAACAGTATACCATGCAACGCCGACAACACGGCCATCGCGGCACACGCAAGCGGCAAACCCTAGCTCCAAGGACTTTCCTGCCCCGCATGCCCTTGCCCCGCCCGCTTCGTCCTTCCTAGGCCGCAACCTGCTGCCCTCATCACGTCGCCGATGTTCGGGAGTGTCCACGACCTTGCACGCATCAGCCACTCGCTCACAACGCTCCATGGTTTCCACCCTCGCACGCTCCAACCTGATCCCCTCCGCTCCGTCACCCAACGCCACCCCTCTCGCTCAGCCACTCCCGATTGGAGCCGTCAAGGCAGTGGTGGCCCTCCGGCTCCAAATCTTCCTTCTAATTCGAGATCTGGATCTGGATCGGGCTACTGCGCCCGCCACTGCAGCCCCGGTACGAACTTGAACGCGCCCGCCAGCGCATAGCCCGCCGCCAGCAACCCCGCCGCCGCCGCCAGGGCGGGGGACGTGAGGGCGGCGGCGGCGCCGCCCTCGCACAGCGCCGCCGAGGCGGAGGCAGACTGCCCCGGGGGGGAGGGGGAAAGAGGGGGTCAAATTCGGGGTATAAGGAGCGAAGGGGGAGATAGAGCGGCAGCCGTGTGCGTGGGGGAGGCGGGGGGCAGGATGGCACGTTCGTGGGAGGGCTGGATGGGGGAAGGACGGGTGTGCTCTGCGTGCTTCCCCCCAATCTCAGCAAAATGACTTCTCAGGCCCAGCATTTGCTGCCTCCACCACGCCCCCCTCTACGTCCTCCCCGCCCCCCTCTGCCTGCCCGCCCCTCGCCTCCCGCACAGGCGCAGCCCCAGGAGCAGGCCTCACGTGTACCGCCCCCACGTGCCGTCCTCCCCACCCTCCTCCATCGGGTCCCTCCACTACCTGCCACCCCCCATTCCAAACCCCTGACACCCGCTCTCCCCTCCTTTCCAATTACCACCCCACTCCCCCCCCCCACCTGCAGCCCCAGGTGCAGCCCCAGCAGCCCCCACACGTAGTTGCGTGCGGCCAGGAGCGACCCCTGGGCCATCACCGGGTGCCGCTCGCCCTCGCCCTCCTGACAGGGGGGGGGGGTGAGGGGGGAGGGGGGAGGGATTGGGAAACGGGGGCGGGGCAGAGGCAGAGAGCCGCGTGTCCAGGGGGCAGCAGCCAGCACCCGTGTCCATGGCCCGCCAAGAGAAAGTGGGCCAACGTACCCAGCGCGCGTGTAGCGAAGCTGCGAGCGGGGCCGCCCAGCGTCACGCTCGACCCTCCCTTGCCCCTCTCCTCGTTCACCCTCCCCTCTTTACACTCCACTCACCCTCTCTCCGCCCTCTCCGCCCAGCGCCCAGCGCCCCTGTTGTGCAGCTCCATTGGGGCCCCGCTGAGCCCCGCGCGACCCTCCTACCCACCCTCCAGGCCGCCCTTACCTCTCCCCTCCGCTTCACCCCTCAGCTCCTCTCCGCCCGCCCCACACCGCCCTCCACCCCCCCCCAATGCCCCCCCCCCCCACCTCGATCTGGAACACCACCCGCCCCTTGAGCCGCGGCGCCCGCAGCGCCCCCGCCAGCAGCCACAGGCAGCCGTAGCCGGCGGCGTAGAGGGGCAGCAGCGTGCCCTTGGGGGGAGACGTGGGTGAAGGTGGTTGGGGGGACCGGGTTCGGTTAGCTATGTGAGCCGAGGGAGGAGAGCTTGTGCGGGCCGGTGGCCGTGATGGCTCCCAACGTAGTCAGCGCATGCTATCCCCGCTGCACTGCCCTCCACTCCCATCCCCCCCCCTCCCCACTCCACTCCAACCCCCCCCCCCAACCCCCCAACCCCAACCCCAACCCCCCCACCTGCGCGTGTGGCTCCGGGAAGCACACCATGAGCCACCCCGCGGCCCCCAGCTGCAGCGTGCCGGCCAGGGCGGCACCGGCCAGGAGGGCGTCCTGGGGGGGGGAGGGGCAAGGGGGGCATGGGGAGGGAGAGGGTGGGGGGGGAGGGGTATGGGGAGGGGGCACAGGCACGGGCAAGGTGAGGGCGGACGGGTCAGCACGGCCGGCAGGGCCCCCGAGTTGCTCGGGCGCGGGAGACCAGGAGCCCCCTCCGGCCCTAGCCAGCCCCTTGAGAGCCAGCCACCCACCCCCAGGCAGGGGGGAGACGGACTGTCCACCAAGTCACCAGAGGATCCAGGATCCACCAGAGGATCCACCAGAGGATCCACCAGAGGATCCAGAGAGGAGCGAGAGGAGACCGACAGTGGACCGAGTCGCAACATAGGGGGCAAAGCGGGCGCTCTCGAGGGGCTCCAGGGGCTCCAGGGCTGCAACTGGAGACTCCTCCATCCAACCACACACACACACTCCCCGACCGCTACGGTCCGTTCCGCCGCCAGTACCGAGTGCGCGGGTCGCCGCCGCCGGGCTCACGGCGGGAGCAGGCAGCACGCTGAGCCCCAGGCGGGAGCAGGCCACTGCCGGCGCCCCGGCGCTGCCACCCCAGACCTCTGACGGCCTCTCCGCCCGCAAGCCCCGCCCTCACCCTGTGCAGCCCCTCGGCCCCCTGCTGCCCCTGGCCCCCCCTGTTCACTAAAACCCTCCATCAACAGGCCCCACCCGCACCTGGGCGGGCCGCAGCGCCGTCGCCGCCGCCGCCACCGCCGGCGCCGCCGCCCCCCGCAGCGTGGTCACGAAGTAGGCCAGGAAGGCGGCGGCGGCGCCCAGCACCGCGGCGGCGTTAGCCTGGGCGAGGGCGGGCTCTGGGGGGAGTAAACGTGGGGCGGGGGGGCGGAGGGGGGTGTGGGGAGGGAGGGCCGGGCGTGGCAAACCCCGTGCCACAAAACCCTGGCCCCCGAGGCAAAAGCCAGAAAGCGCGTTCGCGTAGCTTCTGGGTGGAGAATTTCTATACCGCTCGCAAAGATGTGAGGGGCTGCGCTCACCAGAAATGCCGCGCACAGCGATGCTCACGAGCGCCAAGCCTCCCGGCAGCAGCGTGAGCCGCCTGATGAGCGCCTCTTGCCCTTGCGTCAGCTCGCCACCTTCACTCGCCGCTGCTGATGCTGAACAGACCGGACGCGCTCGACATGCTCGCTGAAGCGGCACGCCGGGAGCGCGCAGTCGCCCTCGCCCTTCACCACAACGCTGGTGAGATATGCATCTTGCTCGCGCGCTAGTCGCTAGGCCAAGCGCTGCCATGGCGCGCAAGGCGACTGGTGAGTGATGGAAAGCTCGTCTGGGGCTCTCCTGTAGCGCTAGATTGCTGTTTGAACTGTATGCAAAGTGCTCGGCCGCGAGCCGTGTCGGGGCTTTGAGGTTTGTCCGTGCAAGCGGCCCCGCGGCATTGACCCGCGGGACCCGCGTTCGTGCCCGTCTCGACCCGCACCCGCGCGACCAGCGCCTCGCTGCCTTGTCGGCACCGGTGTCATTGTAAGCTACATTGGTACTACAGGGCCCGGCTGCGCGTGGCTGCAGCACGCGCCTACTCGCTTCCGGGACCCTGGCGGCGTGTCGACGCGTGCGCCCCCGCATCAATCGTCACCGCATCCCCCGCTTACCCCGCAGAGAACGCGCAAGGCTCCAGAGAGCTCCGCGCACGCTCAGAGGAGACACACGCCTCCCGCCGCGGCCGCAAAGACACAACAGCCCAAACAGACGGCGCCCACTGCTTCCGGAACCGACACCACCTCGCCTCCGCAAGCGTTGCCACCACTTTTCTCGCCGCTTCCCGACCTCGCAATGCTCGCCCAGCCCTCCTCCCGCGCCCTCGCCGCCCACCGCCGACCGAGCCCCTCCGGCCCCGCCTCTGCCGCCGCTCCCTCCGCCCCGCGGCCCTGCCGCTGCCGCGCCTGCCGCCCCGGCTCCGGCCTCGGCCGCGCGGGGGCCCTCCGCGTGACGGCTTTCCGTGAGGACACCGCCGCTGCCCAGCCCCCCCTGAAGACGGAGGAGCAGCGGCGCATGGCGCAGGGGCAGGGGCAGGGGCAGGAGGGGTTTGCGGAGGGGCAGCGGCAGCGACTGTCTCGCCGGGGCTGGGCGGTGCGGGAGCGCAAGGTGGGGGGGGGAGGGGGGGGGAAGGGGGGAGGAAGAGGGAGGGGAGGAAGGGGAGGGACGAAGGGGGGGGGGCAGGGGAAACGATTCCACGGCAGCCTACGCACGTGGATGGGGGGCCCACGCAGCCTCTTCTGCCGTCATCCTATGTTAGACCTTGAGAGGCCCAGGCGAAGCTGGTTTGCCATCCCTCCATGAGCAGGGCGTAGCGTGCCGTAAGCCGGACGCCTCGAGAAGTAAAATATCAACCCCCTCTATCCCCCTACCCCAGGCGCCCCTGGCTGTGTGGAGCCACACGCTTGGGGAGCTCGGTCCCCAGGAGGTGGGGAGGGGGGGGGGGCGGGGAAGGCGTCCAGGCGATTGAGAAGTTACGGAGGCAGGGGAGATACGGGATACTGGAGGGAGGGGTTGGCGCCGTGGCTGGCGCCGTGGCCTCCCACTGCCCCCCACCCGCCAAACCCTCCCATGGCCCCTCCCCATGGGACAGGTGGACATCCGCGTCACGCACAACGGTCTGGTGAGGAGGGGGGCCATGTACGACACACGTGTGCATTGCGGTGTCGTACGAGGTCACCTGCCGCATCCCCTGCCAGGCCGAGCCCCCGACCTCCCACCCCACACAAGTGCCCCCCCTCTACCCCCCTACCTTCAGCCCTCAAGCCTCCACCCCTCCCCCCTCTCACCCCCAACCCCCCCAGTGCCACACCGACCTGCACATGCGCGATGACGACTGGGGGGTGTCCAAGTTCCCCTTCATCCCGGGACACGAGGTGGGGGGTCTGGGGGGGGTCTGGGGGGGGGAGCTGTAAGAGGGCTGACGGGGAAGCAGGACCGGCACGGCTGTGGCAGGAAGAGCCAGGTGCGGCGCCAGGGTGCCACCTCCCCCTTTTCCCTCCCCTCCCCACCCCCCCTCCCCCCCTCCGCCCTGTCAGGTCGTGGGCGAGGTGGTGGGTGTGGGCTCCGCCGTCCCCGCCTCGCTGCGCCCCGGCTCGCGCGTGGGCGTGGGCTGGATCGCCAACAGCTGCCGCTCCTGCCTGGCTTGCCTGCGGGGAGAAGAGAACGTGTGCGAGAAGGGGTACACGGGGCTGATCGTGGGCGGTGAGGGGGGGAGGGGGCCTGAGGGGGGGGGGTTGGGAGGGTGTACCGCAGGGTCCCTGAAGCGTGCAAGGGAGGGGGAGGGGGGAGGGGGGAGGAGGAGGGGGGGATGGGGGTCGGGGAGGCTTTGGGAGGGGCAAGCGCTGTGCAAGCGGCGCATGTTCGTCCATCCCTTCACCCTCTCCTCCCCCCCGCTTCCCCCTCCCCCCCGCACCCCTCAGGCAACCACGGTGGCTTCCAGGTGCGGGGGCCCCCAGGGGTGATGGGAATCGGTCCTCGAGGACGGGTGCTCAGGGGCCCCTCCGCCACTCCCTCCTCCCCCCCGTCCCTCCTTCCTCCATCCCACCCCCGCCCCACTTTCGCCCCAACTATAAACCCTCCCTCCTCGTCCTCCCCTGACCCCTCCCCCCCCTCTCCTCCCCCCCCTCCCTTCCCTCCCCCCCCCTGCCAGGAGGTCCTCCGCGTCACCTCGGACTTCCTCTACTCCATCCCAGACGCCCTGGGATCTGAGGACGCAGCGCCGCTGCTGTGCGCCGGAATCACCGTGTACGCGCCGCTCAAGTGAGGGGGGGGGAGACAGGGCATGTGGAGTAAGGGTAGGAGTAGAGAGGGATGGGGGTGTCACGCTCTACGCGCCGCTCAAGTGAGGGAGGGACGGGGGCCCAAGGAGGAGGACAGGGGGTGTTGGGGTGAAGGGAGTTAAGGGGTACACAGAGGAGGACTGGAGTAGTGGAAGAAGGGAGGGAGGGGGGAGGGTATTGATGACGTGGGAACCGTAGAGTCACCGTCTGTGCGTCTATCAAGTGGGGACAGGAGGGGATGTTGTCTTGACTCTTCAAGCTTCTCCCTCCCCCCCTCCCCCCCTCCCCCCCATCCTCCCCTCCCCCCCCAGGCGCCACATGGCCCGCCCCGGTATGGCGGTGGCGGTGCTGGGGGTGGGCGGCCTGGGGCACCTGGCGCTGCAGGTGGGGGGGGGGGAGGGGGGCGGAGGGGGGGTATGAGAGGGGCGTTGGTCTGGGGCACCTGGCGCTGCAGGTGGGGGGGGGGGGAGGGGGGGCGGAGGGGGGGTATGAGAGGGGCATTGGTCTGGGGCACCTGGCGCTGCAGGTGGGGGGGGGGGGGGAGGGGGGCGGAGGGGGGGGTATGAGAGGGGCATTGGTCTGGGGCACCTGGCGCTGCAGGTGGGGGGGGGGGGAGGCGGAGGGGGGGTATAAGAGGGGCATGGTCTGGGGCACCTGGCGCTGCAGGTGGGGGGGGGGGTGAGGGGGGCGGAGGGGGGGTATGAGAGGGGCATTGGTCTGGGGCACCTGGCGCTGCAGGTGGGGGGGGGGGTGAGGGGGGCGGAGGGGGGGTATGAGAGGGGCATTGGTCTGGGGCACCTGGCGCTGCAGGTAGGGGGGGGGGAGGGGGGCGGAGGGGGGGTATGAGAGGGGCATTGGTCTGGGGCACCTGGCGCTGCAGGTGGGGGGGGGGGGGGGGAGGGGGGCGGAGGGGGGGTATGAGAGGGGCATTGGTCTGGGGCACATGGCGCTGCAGGTGGGGGGGGGGGGGGGGAGGGGGGCGGAGGGGGGGTATGAGAGGGGCATTGGTCTGGGGGCACCTGGCGCTGCAGGTGGGGGGGGGAGGGGGGAGGAGGGGGGGTATGAGAGGGGCATTGGTCTGGGGCACCTGGCGCTGCAGGTGGGGGGGGGGGAGGCGGAGGGGGGGTATAAGAGGGGCATTGGTCTGGGGCACCTGGCGCTGCAGGTGGGGGGGGGGGGGGAGGGGGGCGGAGGGGGGGTATGAGAGGGGCATTGGTCTGGGGCACCTGGCGCTGCAGGTGGGGGGGGGGGAGGGGGGCGGAGGGGGGGTATGAGAGGGGCATTGGTCTGGGGCACCTGGCGCTGCAGGTGGGGGGGGGGGTGAGGGGGGCGGAGGGGGGGTATGAGAGGGCATTGGTCTGGGGCACCTGGCGCTGCAGGTGGGGGGGGGAGGGGGGGGCGGAGGGGGGGGGGTATGAGAGGGGCATTGGTCTGGGGCACCTGGCGCTGCAGGTGGGGGGGGGGAGGGGGGCGGAGGGGGGGTATGAGAGGGGCATTGGTCTGGGGCACCTGGCGCTGCAGGTGGGGGGGGGGGGGGGGGGGGGGGGGGGGGGGTATGAGAGGGGCATTGGTCTGGGGCACCTGGCGCTGCAGGTGGGGGGGGGGGGGGGGGGGGGGGGAGGGGGGGTATGAGAGGGGCATTGGTCTGGGGCACCTGGCGCTGCAGGTGGGGGGGGGGGGGAGGGGGGCGGAGGGGGGGGTATGAGAGGGGCATTGGTCTGGGGCACCTGGCGCTGCAGGTGGGGGGGGGGGAGGGGGGCGGAGGGGGGGTATGAGAGGGCATTGGTCTGGGGCACCTGGCGATGCAGGTGGGGGGGGGGGGGGGGAGGGGGGCGGAGGGGGGTGGTATGAGAGGGGCATTGGTCTGGGGCACCTGGCGCTGCAGGTGGGGGGGGGGGAGGGGGGGCGGAGGGGGGGTAATGAGAGGGGCATTGGTCTGGGGCACCTGGCGCTGCAGGGTGGGGGGGGGGGGGAGGGGGGCGGAGGGGGGGGTATGAGAGGGCATTGGTCTGGGGCACCTGGCGCTGCAGGTGGGGGGGGGAGGGGGGCGGAGGGGGG
>JAEHOE010000248.1:0-75414 GCA_016858145.1 Edaphochlamys debaryana | reverse complement strand
AGATGCTTGGCACTCCCCCCCCCCCCACAATCTTCGCCCAGAAGCCACGACCAGTTACCAGTGGCCCCTCGAGTGTACCCAAGGCGTGCAATTGAGAATGGGGTAAGGACAGGGGGAAAGCTGCGGACCCGCGGGTGACGTGGGGTACAATTGACATGGGGTTCGTGCCAGTCCCTGAGACCGCATGTCCCTCAGTCACCACGAGCTTACTATAAACAAGTTCAGCATACTTTAAACAGTGACATCACTGCTAGGATGACGGTGCGGGAGCCAGCCCCAAAGCTTTGACCCATGTTGACCGAGTCGAGCATGGCTCGCGAGACCCACAACTTGAGCTCTTGAGGTTGGGCTCATCCGTGGCCTGGTGAATTAGCAAGCTTGCAAACAGGCGGCAGGGTGCAAGCTTGCAGCAGCAGCATGGCGCACTCAGCGCACGCGGACGCGGACCTCGACAAGCAGTTTGAGCAGGTGGGGTGCACAGAGGGATGCAGTCCTCTTGGGGGACATGTTCGGCCCCAACAGCTCGGTACTTGCGGGCGAGCGTCGAGTCGCTGATTGCAGCTGCTACACCGCGGCAAGGCGAGAGCCGCAAGGGCTAGAGGCTACGCATCACCCACTAGCTGGCCAAGAGCGCGGCCTCAGCCGAGGCCTCAGCTCAACGCCCCGGGGCCTCAGCTCAACGCACCCTTTCCCACGTCCCCTCGGCATCCCCTCGCCCCTAGGCGGCAGGTCAGCTGGTTGTCCTCGCGCTGTCCCTGCCACGCGCTGCAAAACTGCGCGTTCAGGCGTGGGTAGCCAAGCTACGGGAGCCGGTGAGCGGGCGCACAATCTGAGCCTGCAGACCCGCCTATTGGGCGTGCGTAGGCCCGCTCCCATATCCTCTGCTCTCCCCACCTGACGCGGTTCTCCTCCACAACATTAATCTTTCCCCTCCCATGCGTCCCTGGATAGACATCAAACGTTGTCTGGAAGCGGAACCGCAACCTGTATGCCAGCCTCCTCCTGGCACAACTGCAGCACAGCCGCTTGGAGCCACCGTTCACCACATCCCCGCCAGATGGCGCCCTGCCCAATCTCTCTCCACATCTGGTGTACAGGCGGGTTGCACACACAGACATGGCCTTTAGAGCCTTCAAAGCGCGAGCCCACATTGTCCCAGGCTGCTTTCCGAGAGCTTTTACCGTCTTAGCAGCTCGCGCATCTGCCTGACGTCCGCGCTCTTGCCCCTACAGGAGCTTGTCCCCCAGCCGAGGGGTGCAGCAGCCACGCAGTCGCTCCACGTCCCCTACCGGCGCACCAGCTAACCCGCTGCGGTCCAGCAGCAGAGGCCGCGTGGCCGCGCAGGGTGCTGCTGGGGCCGGTCCCGCGCATGCGCTGGCGCCCGGGCAGGTGCAGGGCCTGGTCCACACCTTCCACGCCAACATGAAACAACGGGGCTTTGACCTGACCAAAGCGCAGCCGCCTAACCGCCAGGGCGCGGGAGGCGGCGGTCACGGGCGAAGGTGGGCGGACTCCTGGGGATGGGTGGGAGTTGCCTGCGACAGAGCTTCGTTCCGCCATGACCCACATCGCTCCGCGACCACTGCTGATGTTGTCAACTGATACCTTCCCCGCAGCTCCGGGCCTCACTCAGCCGCCGCGCCAGCTGAGCTCGGGTACCGGCGAGGGGGCAGTGCAACTCCCTCTCGGGCCTCCACTGGCCGTGCCCAAGCCTCTACCCAGCACCGCAACGACACCTCCCACAGCCGGGTGGGGCCGGGCTTTTGTCGGCTTGCATCTTATCAGCAAGGGAGAGGGTTACACCTGACAGCACTCGTCCTAGCTTGGCAGATATCTCAAGCACACTCACGCCTCGTCCCTACGTCTCCCCATGCAGGACACGGCCTCGGTCTCCAGCATAGCCACCACGGAGCAGCTGGCGGCCAAGGAGGCGGAGATCGCCGCACGCGTGGCCTCGCGCCGCCAGCAGCAGCAGCAGGAGCAGGCCGCAATCCTGGCGGCTGCGGAAGCGGAGGCCGCAGCCGAGGCAGCCGCTCGGCGGCAGCAAAGGGCGTCTGCGGCCAAGTCCGCACTGGACTCAGTGATATCGCGCTACAGCGACGCGCGGGATCAGTGGGCCGCGCCCTCCGCCCAGGGAGCGGACGCCGGAGCTGGTGGCGGCAGCTCCGGCGGCGGGTAGGTTTGGGTGGTGGTCGGGGAGGGGGAGGGCCTTTCATGTCGACTCTCCGGGTTGGTGCAAGGCCGCCGTGCGCCTGGGGGTGTGGTGGCAGTCGCATCGCACCAGGCATCCACCCACGTCCCTGGCATGTGCACACATACACGTGCACCGCGCATACAGCACTCACAGCCTGCACGTGACTCCCTGGGCTTCTGCATACTTGCGGGGTCCACGGCCTCCCGGCCCTCGACACGAGCGCGTTGAGGCGAGCGTCCGCTGCCCCCGACTCAGGGCCCCCATCCAGCCTGGCGCCAACCCGGCCCACCCCCAGCGCACCGCAGCCCCAGCCTCCGACACAGCCGCAGCGCCACGTGGCAACCCAGCTCCTAGCGACGGCGGCTGCAGCTCCGCTCCCGGGCACGGGCCGCCTTCGGCACACGGCAGCCACGCCAGCCGCCCGTCCGCTGGCCTCACGCACCCCTCGGGGCCCAGCGCAGCTGCACCCGCAGCCACGCCCGGCTCGGCCACGTACCTGGTGGAGCAGTGGCTGGGCTCGGGCCGGCTCGACAGCGCCGACCTGCGTTGCCTCGACGAGGAAGAGGACCAAGAGGCGGCCCTGCGGCAGGCGATGGAGGAGACAGCGGGCCCCGCCGCAGCCGCGCTGTTTGCGTCCCCGCCGCGGGCTTCGGGGCGTTCGGCGATGGGCGCTGCAGCCTCGGCGGCGGCCGCCGGCCTTGGCTTCCTGACCGCTGGTGTGGCCGTCCGGCGAGGAGTCCCGACTTCGCCCGCAAGTCGCCGCACGCCGCTCCCTTCAGCGTCGCCTGCAGCCCGCGCTGCCGCCACCGCCTCCCGCACATCCGCGGCCACGGCTGCCGGCACGTCAGTGCGGTCCTCTGTGACCCGGATGGCGTCTGCCGGGCCTCACGCGCCGCCCTCCCCCGGGGCCCTCAAGCTTCTACTCCGCCCGGACGCAGAGCTGCATCGTTCCCTCCATGCCTCACCGGGACCCGGGCCTCCGTCCAACAGCTCCCGCAGTCGCGGCGCCACCAACGGCTCTGCACGTGCCGGTGACGCAGCCACAAATGGCGGCGATGGAGCCAGCGTGGTCACGTCCAACGCAGCTTTCCAGCCCTGGGCGGAGCCCACCCTGCGCCTGACGCCTCCACGACCGCGTACCTCGCCTGCGCCTGGCCGCCGTGACGACGACCGGCCCCCGCCGCAGCCCCTGGTGCCGCCGCCACCGCCTCCTCCGCCGGCACAAGTCGTGAGCTCCAGCCGCGGCAGATCTTCGACCGCCGCCGCGACCCTGGTTGAGGAAGACGATGAGGACAGCGGCCTGCGCCCTGTTCCGCTCGGCTCCCGGCCGCGCCCAGGCGTGCGGACGTCACCCCGTCGCCTCGGCCTGGCGCCCGGTGGCCCCGGCAGGAGGTATGACTCAGACTCCGAAGGAGCCTACAGCCCCGGGCGCAGCGACAGCCCTGGCGACTACAGCCACAGCCTGCGCTACAGCCCCCGCAGCGACAGCGCTAGCCCACCGTCGGGCGGGCGCGGGCGGCGGCGCGGCAGCCCCCGCCGGGGCGACTGGCCCGACCCTGCCATAACGTACTCGGTGGCTCGGCGGCTGAGGGTCTCGGAGCGCGCCCTGCACGCCGCCGCCGAGGAGGCTGCAGCGCAGGCGGCCGGTGCGGCCAGGTACGACGCCGAGTGCGCGGGCGTCGGGTCTGGGGGCGGCTTCCTCATCCCGCGCCTGCTCACGGCCTCGCCGCCCAAACGCGGCGCCAGTGGAGACCGTCCCGAGGCCACCACCTTTGAGTTCACCGCCCTGCTGGGCCGCCGAGGCAGCACGTACGAGGCGCGCACTGAAGGGCCCCGGTCCGACACACGGCCGCCGGACTCTGATGCGGGTGCGAGCGGCCGCGGGCCTGGTTCCGTCAGCCACGCCGCCATGGACGGTGGGGGCGAGAGTCGCCTGGATGATGACGAGGATGGCGCAGCGGACGGGCCCGATGACAGCGCGGGTTTCGAGTCCCCGGGCAGCAGCAGCCCTGGCGGCGTGAGCAGCCGCAGGACCGGGTCTCTAACGGCCGCGGCTGACGGGACGCACAATGCCCAAGCAGCTTCTGACCGGTGCGCGTCGGAGCGCCGCTCGGGGCAACAACATCCTGAGCGGGGTTCATCCCGCCAAGCTGGCAGCGTCGAAGGCTGGCTTGGCGGAACAGCCATCAGTACGGGCGGCGGCGGCGGCGGTGGCGGCGGCGGTTACGGTCCGGCGCCCATGCGCCTCCGTTTGGCCAGCCCTCCGCTGTCGCCGCAGGCGGTGGCAGCAGGGGCGGCGGCCGCGGCCCGTGCGGGCCTCTGGCGCCCGCCAGCGATGCGGACCTCGATCCTCTTGTCGCCGCCCTCGTCCGACCCGCGCCACACCAAAGGCACGACACGAGGCTCTACCCTTGGGACGCCCTCGGAGCGGGGGTCACACCGATCCCGCCAGACTGGCACCTTGCCTCCGCTTTCTCCAGGCCCCCGTGCCGCCTCCGTCCGCCCCTCCTCGGTCCCGCCCTCCCTTCGGTCGGGATCAGCGTCACGGGCTGGGTCCGCAGGCCGCCGCTCGACC
This sequence comes from Edaphochlamys debaryana, assembly GCA_016858145.1. NCBI lineage: Eukaryota > Viridiplantae > Chlorophyta > Chlorophyceae > Chlamydomonadales > Edaphochlamys > Edaphochlamys debaryana. The sequence goes on along the minus strand of JAEHOE010000248.1, from coordinate 70,645 downwards.
ACGCCCTCTCAGCAAAGGCCTGCTTCAGCCGCTTGCCAGCGCTCACCCAGCCCCTCCATTCGGTCAGGATCGCTCAAGCAGGCCAGCGGCGCAACACCCGTGCCCAGCAGCACCCGCCTCACAGCCATGGCACGGAGCAACCTCGCCGCCAGCCTGTCCGTGCCGGCCTCCGACGTCGCCCCAAGCGCCAGCAAAGCAGGCCTCACCAGCGGTCATTCCCCTCAGGTTGAGGGCAGCGGCCCGACCCAGGGCGAAGCTCGCAGCAGCCGCGGCGTGAGTTCTGGGTCCTTCGACCTATCAGCTCCAGGGGCATCCCAGGCGGGGGCCCGTGTGTCTTTGCAGGACACGCCCCGCCTGATCAGGCAGCCGCCAGACGCTCCGACGCCGAAGCACGCCGCGGAGGCGGGCGTTGCTTCCAGGAGAGCCAGTGCCCGCTCTGCCAGCTCTCTTCCGGCCTCAGAGCTTGGCGGGAGCACATGGGGTGGAGCCAGCAATGCCGGCAGCGGCGCTCAGACCTCGCTGCCAGGCTCATCCGGTGGCGGCGGTGGCGGCCGCTGGGGCGGCAGCGGACTGGCGGCCCTCCAAGAAGATCTCGAGGAGGGCAACCCCGTGGGCGGTGAGGTGGAGGAGGTCATCGCCACGTTCGAGCGGGCACTGCAGGTGAGGCGTCGTGAGAGACGCATGGGAGAGCACGTTACGAAGAGGGCTAGGGCAGTGCAGGGTCGAAGTGCCTACTGCACCGCGCAACCCATGCTTGATCCCGCTCACCGCTCATGCCCTGCCCACGCGCCCCCAGAACCGGCTCGACTTTCGCCTGCCGACTCGCCCAGACGCCCCGCCCCCCAACACAGCGGCTCCCTCGGGCCTGTCTCCTGCAGCGATGCGGCTGGCTGACCGTTTTGGTGAGGCCTGCTGGTTCGCCCACAGAATGCTCACGTCCGCCTGACCTACCGGTAGAATACACACGCTGTAGACCTACCCACCTACCTAGCCCTCGTTTGGACCGTGACCTCCCATCCGTTGTGCTTGCCCTGTCCTGCAGCCCTGCACTCGGCCCTGGGCGACTTCCGGCGCGCCGTGGACCGACTCAAGCGCCGCCTCGCGCTGCAGGTCCGGGTGTGCACCAAACACGGGGCAGGGACTTGTAACACGCGGTGGCCGAGGTGTATAGGATTAGCACCCGGCTGTCCCGCTATCATCCCTGGTGTCTGTTGTTGCCAGCCTAGTTATCTGCCTCTGTCCAATCCGACGCATCGCAGGCCTCGGACCCCGCAACCGCCGAAGCGCTCTACGGCCCCGCCGATGGGGACTTTGGCGGCGGTGCCAGCCTGCCGCGCCGCACGCCGCTGCCGTCCGTGGCCTGGCGCCCCGGCGGCCGCTCCGCCTCCGTGGATGAACCCCGCAGCGCTGCCGCTGTGCAGCTGCCGCCGAGGGCGGCCGCCGAGCGCTTCCACCGCGTCGCCGCCGAGGCGGCGGCGCACTACCGGGCCGACGTGGACCTGCTCCTGTCCCGCCTGAGGGCGGTGCTGCAGCGGCCGCTGGCGTCCCTTGGCGTCCCGTCGGCCCCGCCTTCGGCCCCGTCCGGCGCTGGCTCCATCGCCCGCCTGGACGCCGCCGAAGCGTCCATGCGTCAGGCCGCTGAGGGGGTGCGCGAGGTGGAGGACCGGCGCAGCGCTCTGGCAACCGCTCTTGCCGAGCTTGAGGTGCGTGTGCTGTGGTCTAGGGCTTGGCGTTGGGCTGCGTTGTATCGACTCGTGGCTTATGGGGCTGGCCTTGGGGCCGTCGGCTCATGCTGGTATCCCTCGTTGACCATGCATCCGCAGGAGTCGGCACACGGACTGGCGCTCCGGCTGGTGACGCTAGCGGCACGGCCCCTGGGCCTGAGCGACGCAGCGGCGGCCGCCCTATCAGCCGCCCTCGCTGACCACCTGCAAGCGGCGGGCGGCCGGGGGGCCTTCGCCGCTGCAGCCGACCGCGCCGCGGAGCAAGTGCTGAGCGGCGCCGCGGCCGTGGCGGGGATCGACGCAGAGCTGCGGATCGGGCCTGGTCCCCCGCCTGGAGCCAGCAGGAGCAGCGACGGCCAGAGCGCTCCTCGCAATGACGATGAAGACACGGCAGCCGCAGAGCTTCTGTTGGACGCCGCGGCCGTGGATTCGGAGCGGCGCCAGCAGGTGCAGGCCGCCTCCGCCTCTGCGGCCTCGGCGAGCCGCCGCAGCGGCGGCCCGGGCACGCGGGGCGGCAGCGGCGTCGCGCAGAGCCAGGCGCATGGGTGGCTGGGCGACATGCCCACCCCTGCCGGCCGCCTGGACTTCGATGACGGCCAGGACGGGGCCAGCAGCCGGGGCCGGCCGCGCGCGGGCCGCCGCGCCGCCTCTGAGGCTGCCGCCCTCGCCTTCGTCTCTCCGCCAGCGGCTGACGCGGGTTTCGGTCGGGCTGGGGACGCTGGTCGCGGCGGGGCCCAAGGCTCGGGACCGGGACTGGGCGAGGCCAGGAACCTCATGGCCGCACTGTTCGCATCGCCACCCATCATCCCCGCGCCCCAGCCGCAGCTCCGTGGGGAGCCCACGCCGGAGCCGTGGGCACAGCACCCTGCGCCCGCGTCCTACGGCCGTCCGGAGGCCCCGACCTCATATCGTGGAAGTCCTGGCACACAGCCGGTCAACCTCGGGCCGGCCTGGCGTGGTGGCGCCAACACCGCTTCCAGCGACCCGACGCTGGCGGCGTGGGCTGGCATGTATGGTACGGAGGCGTCCTCCTTGAGGCCTGGCTTCGGCGGCGCTCAGGCCCGGCTCCCGGAGAATGGCGGCTGGCATGCGGGCACGACGGCGCTGAGGCTGGCGCAAGAGGCTGCAGCCGCCCGGGTGGCTGCCGCTGCCGCGCGGGAGGCTGCCGAAGCCGCGTCGAGGGCAGCGGCTGTAGCTACTGCCGCCGCTGAGGCGCACGCCTTGCCTGGGGCGGGCCTGGCCCCGCCTCCGCACCACCCCGGCTGGGCTCCGGCAGCGCCAACAGTGGGAGCGCCTCAGCACTCGTACCACGCCGTGGTGTGGGAGACGTCATCACGTGTGGGCGGGGCAGACGCTACGGCTGGAGTGGTCGGGGGCTTGGCACCCGTCGCAGCACCTCCGCCCAAGCACCAGCCCTTCGTGGCCGAGGCGGCCTTCGCCGCACCCATAACGCCCGCTGCACGCTCTCCCGAGGGCATGGCCGGTAACGCCGCTGGCGCTGGCGCTGTGCCTACTGAGGCGGAGCTTGAGGCTGCGGCTGTAGCTGCGGCTACAGCGGCGGTCGAGGCGGGGCTTGGGCGGCCTGGAGCCAGCGGCGTTCCGGCGGCCGGATCAGAGGCAAGCCCGAGTAGCTGGCAGGCACCTGCGCAGCGGGGCAGGAGCCGCGGCGGGGGCGGGGTGACGGAGGACCGGTCCGCGGCTTCTCTCCGGGACTGGCAGGCGCCCCCGCCGCCACCCCAGCAACCAAGCCAGGCCCTACCTCAGACGAATGCGGGGGAGCAGCTTCAGCACACCCATATCCATCACCACCATCACCACTACTCCTCGCCGCCTGCCCAAGCCGCCAGCCCTGTGGCCACCGCTAGTGCACCGGCAACCAGCCAGGGCCCTGACCTTTATCCGGCTGCTGCCGCCGCGGCTGCCGCGGCCGCGGCGGCGACCGAGCCCTTTCCGGTCACCCCGGCTCGGCACAGCCCCAGCTCGGGTGCTGCCCCTGGGGTCAGCGCCCTGCAGCCCCCGCCCAGCGCCGCCCAGGAACAGGGCTCTTACTCTGCCGGCGCGGCGGTCCGGGCCGCCGCCGCTCGCCGGGCTGCAGCGGATGCGGAGCTAGCCGCCCTGGCGGCGGAGGCCGCCTTGCTCGAGGGCAGCTCCAAGGCCGCCGAGCTCTCCCTGTCGCAGTTCCGACAGCTCCGGCAGCAGCTGACGGCGTCGCCGTCGCCTCCGCCGACGGCGCTGCGGCCGGCCGCCGGTCCTGATGCGCCCACACCCGCGCTACAGTCTTTCGCCGCGACCGCGGCGGCGGCTGATGGGCCAGAGCGCGAGGCCCAGCGGGACTGGCTGGGCTTCCAATTGGTCAAGCAGCGTCTGGGTCTTGCCGATTCGCCTTCGGCGCCACTGCCCAGCACGGTCGCTGCGGCCGCCGCAGCTGCAGCGGCCGCCGCGGCGGCGGCTGCATCCGGCGCTGCCTCACCTGCCTCGCAGCCGCCGACCCACATCAGCCGCCAGCCCTTTTACTTAGCAAGCCCGGTGGCAACCGCAACCGGTGCCGCACAGCCGCCATTCCGACCAGTTGCTACCCTGCAGCCGGGCGCGGGCCTAGCTCACCCCGCCCCCGCCAGCCTTGCCTCCCGTGGGCCCGGGTGGGGCCCGGCCAGCGGCGGCCCCCTGGTGGAGCCCAGCGAACTGGCGGCACGGCTCCAGCGCTTGGCCGACCGCACCACGCAGCTGCAGCAGCGGGTGGAGGTGCTGGCACGGCCCTCGCCCTCGCCCACCAAGCGCTCGCCGCTGCGCTCACCCGGAGCGCCTTGAGCCCAACCGCTGACGCGCCGCTCGCACAGGCACGCGCCCCGGGATGCAGGGCGCTCACAGCACGGCACTAGGATCCCGGCACACTGAAAGAGAGAGAGAGCACACTCAAGGGCTCACGCCGCAACACTGCGCATTGCCCTGGCCTTTACCACCCTGCCGCCCCTTACTCCCGGCCTGCGGCTCACAGGACCCGTGCCTCGTGGGGCCTCGCACCCTCCGCGCCCTGGCCCCGGCCCGCCGTCGCTCCCACTGCGACGGCAGCGGCCCTGGTCCCGGGCCCCAGCTCTGCCGCTGCCTGGGGGCTCGCGCCACCGTCACCTGCCTCAGTACCCTGGGAGCGTCCTGTGCCCGGAAGCCCCTACGCGCCTCTGTTGGCCGCCGCCCTGTGCGCAGACGCCGAGGCTGCGGCCGCCGTTGCGCCCCAGGGCTTGGCTGCGGGGCCCTGCTGTCCCGGCTGCAGCTGCGGCGGCGGCGCGTGGGGCGGCTGTGGCTGCAGCGGCGGCGGCAGCAGAGCTGGGGTGGCGGCAGCCATCGGCGGCGCGGCAGCGGCGTCTCCGCTGCGGCAGCTGCTGCTGATGCAGCTGGAGGAGCTGTCCAAGGAGACGGACGCCATGCGCAGGAGGCTAGCGGCGGGGGTGTAGACAGCCAGTAGGGAGGAGCGCCATGGGCGGGTGCGGCGGTGGCTGGCGAGGGGGGTGGGGTGCGTCCGCTGGAGGGCTGGGCGCAGGGCAGGGAAGTGCAGCAGTAATGGGGTGTACCAGGCATGCCAGAGGGAATGGTGAGCCAAACGGAAGACCGCAGAAGAGCGCAGATCGGAGAAAGGCGGTAGTTGCCAGAGGGGACATGACGAAGGGTGGCTAGCGTAGGTAGGTTGCCGTATACGGTAGCACGCAGACTGCTCGTGGCAGGGTGGGGGCGTTGTGTTTGCGGGGCGGCTGTGTGGGCATTGTTCATGCGGGGGCGGCAGCGGGGGCCAGCGTGCCGGATGGCAAAGGCGGGCTCTTCGCCGGCCCCGGACCGTCTAGCAGCGTGTAAGACCTGTCGATGCTTCACAGCTTGAACCATTTTACCGGTACTCATCTCACATAGAGCCCCAGCAGCAGCACCGGCGCTTGAAGCAGCTCACAATGGCGGAGGAGGGGATCGAGGGCGCCGGCCCCGGCAGTGCTGCCGCGGCCAAGCACTACCGCGAGGCGGACGAGAACGAGCTCCTGGCCGCACTCAAGCAGGAGGCGAGCAGAGTTGGGGCGGCGGGGCTGGGAAACGGGGGCTGGAGCGCCGCGGGCCCGGGGCGGCAAGAGCACGGCGACGGGCCGCGCCTGGAGCTGAGCGCGCGGTGGCCCTTGGTAGCGGGGCGATCAGACAACGCACGAGCAGGCTCCTGCGAAGGCAGCACCACCAGGGCGCGTCGCCGTCCCCCCTCCTCCGACACGCGCTAGCGCGGGAGGTGTCCCGAGGGTCCGCGGCGCGACAACGCTCCTGCGCCCCCTGCCCCCTGCCGCCCTCGACACCGCGCCCACACCCACCGCCCCTGCCCTCCCGCCCCATTGCCACCCGCCCCATTGCCATCCGGCAGACCGTCGTCCGCACCGTCTCCTACAAGCAAGACACGGGGGGCCAGGACCCGCCCCGCAACTCACCAGCCTCCCTGGCAGCGGGTGAGGCGTTGCCGCCGCCTTCCTCCCGCTCCTCGCCTCCTGCTCCTCTTCCCCCCCACATCCCTCCCCCCCTCCTGCCTCCTCCAGCAAACCCCGCATCTCCCCCCTCCCTCATCCCCCACCACCCCCCAGGCGCCTTCGGCAAGTACGCCTCCGCCGTGGCTGCGGAGCGCGGCACCAGTCCGCGGGCCGTCATGGGGGCGGCGGCGCGCATGCGGGCGGCGGACGCGCTGCCGGGGGAGGAGGCCATAGCGCAGCGCCTGGCGGAGGAGGTGCGTACATCCTTGCAGGGGATGGTGCGTGTGTGCGGACTTGGAGCCTGTGTGGACTCTCTGCGGGGCCGGGGGGGCAGGACGGCGGCTAGCAGGGGGGAACAGGGGCGGGGGAGCGCGGCTGTTCCACCCTGCGCGTCCGGCCCCAGCTGCCCGGTCACTTCCTTTTCGCCCACGCGCACCCCACCTCGCACCCCCTCCTCGCACCCCCCACTCCGCAGGCCTCCGCCGCCTTCGAGGCTGAGGCGGGCTCCCACGCGGGGGTGGCGTCCAAGATGCAGTCCGCCGCCGACAAGTTCGCCCGCATGGTGGGGGGGGGGGAGTGGGGGGGGCGGGGTGCCCGGGGTGGGAGGGGGGGGGCCGGGGTGGTAGTGGCAGGGGCTGGGCTGGTCAGGGGGGGGGAGCGGGGTGGTCGGGGTAGGGGGGGTGCATGGTGAGGCCGCATGGTGGGGGACTCGGGGTTGGGATGGGCGTGGGAGAGGCCGGCGTTGGACAGGAGCACATGACCACACTCGTTGTGCTACCGTATCCGGGCTGGTGCCAGGCTTTCTGAAGATGACCGGGCACCAGCCGGGGCAACGTCCTCCAGCAGCCATGCTACGTCCACTTTCTTGAAGGCCCCTGCCGCTATATCTTCAATCCAGTGGACGGGTCGCGGCCCCACCCATGACACCCCCCGCTCCATTGCCCTCAACTTGCGCTTTGAACACAGTTGCTCGGCCGAAACACCTCAGCATACTCACCTCGCCCTTAACTCACCGTCTCCTCCGACACCCCCTGTCTTGGCACCACCACACCCCCACCCGCCCAGGTGGCTCTGGACAAGGCCCCCGCGGAGGCGGTGCAGGCGGAGCCGCAGCGGGGCCCCGCGCGGGAGGTTGTGAAGCAGCAGGCGGCTCAGCAGCACCCGTCGGAGGCGGGGGCGGGAGAGGGCGCTGCGTAGGGGCGGCGCCAGGGCTGGGGCGGCACGCGGCAGGGGGCGCAAGGTACAGAGCTGGGGCGGAAGGCTGAGGGCGAGGGTTCAGACAGGTGAGAAGCAGGGTTTCTAAAGCGGAGGTCAATAAGACTGATGAGAACAGCAGCGCCCGACGGAGCATAACATGCGTCCGGTGCCGGCGGGCAGGGGGTTCTGGGGTGCGGAGGGTGGGGAGAAGTGGTGGACGGCTGAGTTCTGGGGTGCGGAGGACACTGTGGTATTGGGATGGCAAACGGTAGGGGCAAGGGCTGAGATGCAGGGGCGCTGGGAACAGCAACGGTAGGGAGAAGGGGTGGACGGCTGAGTCCGGGTGTGTGGAAACGTCAGGGGGCAAGCGACGGCACGCGCAGCGTGCTGGCGCTAGGCTTTGCCGCTTTGCTGGATTGGTGCGCGGGGGTTGCTGCCTCGGTTGAGGGGTCTCAGGTCGGTGAAGAGATATAAGTGCATGGACCAGGCGAAAGTGCAAGTGCGCGAGCCTTGGCGGCGCTGACCCTCGCACCCTCGCTGCTCTGCGCTGTCGCAAGCCAAGCCCAAGGCATATGGGCAACGGAAAGCACTGAGCACCACAGCAAACAACCACCCAGCGAGCAGACCAAGGAGAGCGGCACAGCAGCGGCGCCCACACAGGGCCAGAGCAAGTTCGGTATCCCTTGAATCGCAGCACCACAGAACCACCCAGGCACCCACGGACGAAGCAGCAACTCTCTCGCCAAGCCTTGCCCAACAGCGTGCGCTGGGTTCCGGCACACCATTGCCCAAGTGCTAGGGCCATGTGCACAGGCCCACACGCACACCAGGAAGTCAGGAACAAGCGCTGCTGGGCGCTACAGTGCGGATGCGGGGGTGGCTCATGCGGTCCACCAGGATGCCCCGCACCCCCAGGCCCCAGCCCTACCATAAGAGACGCATGCCGACCCAAAGCACTCCCCAGGTTGCAAGGCACAGGGGCACAACGCCCCTCAACTCCGCCGCTGAGTTCACCACCCGTTCACCCTGGCTTCCCCCGCCCGACAAGCCAAGCACCCCGTCCACGTGCTCTGCCCCCTGTCCCTCTGCCCCCTGTCCCTGTCACGCTGCTCTACCCCCTGCACCCCCCTCCTCCGTCAGCACCTCCACGCCCAGACCCACCACCCCATGGCTCGCCTCCCGCTCCGCGTACCCGGGTATGGCCCGGTACAGCCCCACCCCCGCATCCAGGCTGGCCACTCCGGGCAGGCACGCACCCAGGCCCTCGCCCCTCAGCATGCCCTCAAAGCTGTCGTACTGCCGTACGTGCGTCACGCGTACGGTCACGGGCGGTACGGCTGCGGCCGGCGGGTCGTGCGGCCCCGCGTTGAGCGCGGAGCAATTGAAGACGAACTCGTCGCCCGGGATGACGTCGGCCCTAGGGGGCGGTGGGGATTGGGGATGGGCACGTCAGGGCCAGTGTCCAGGCCGCGTCTGACTGTCTACCCGTATCCACCGTCCTCAACGGAGCGGTCCCAGCACGAGTGCCCTTTGCCGGCCCCTCGCCTCCCTTGGCTTGCATTGCTCTCGTCCTTCCTACCAGTGCCCGCTGCGTATGCGTCCCTCCACCGTCTTGGCCCCACTGCGTATGGCCTCCAGGTACGTGCGCATCAGACTACTGTGCCGCCGCTGTGGCGCGCGGCGGGGGGGTGCCGAGGCGCTCGCCGCTTCGCCGCTTGTTGCTGGCGCCGCTGGATGGCCCTCAGCGCAGCTGCCCGGGCCTGCGGAGGCGGTGGGATCCGCCATCCCCTTGCGTTGCAGCAAGTGGGGGCAAGGGTGGCGCCAGTCCCGGTTGTCCGAGGGGAAAGCTTCTGTGACGTACGTTGATCTTGAAGCCTGGATATCTGGAGTAGCGTTGCTAGGCCAGGGCAGGCTGCTTGAAGATGTGCAAGGGAGGATGTGTTGCCTTTTAGACTTTGACCTCTGCACAAGCCATTACATCTGGTACGTAAGATAAACGCTATGGACAAAGCTGGCAAGGCGAACGAGCTGTGAAGCAGCGATTACAGTGGCGAGGGATCGCAACCCACTCGCAATGGCCTGATTGTGCCAGACCGCACACTGCATGCCCCGATATCGTTCGGGAGCTGCCGATGGATAGCCAGGAATGCCAGAGTGTCAGAGTCGCAGGACAGGCCGAACACCAACAACGCCAGGGCACAGCGTGCCAAAACACAACGCACTAGAGCGGCCCGCGATACACCACCTCGCCCTCCGCGGAAGCCGCCAGAAAAGGATGCACAACAGACACACGGTCCCACTGGGGGGGAGGAAGCTGCAGGGCAGCAAAGCCCCGAAGGCGGGCCCAAAAATCAGCGACAGCAAGAGCAGATACGCGGGCAAGGACCCCCGCAGAGACAACAGGAGCACGAACCCCATGAAGGACAGGCCGTGACGCAAACAGGGACCGCCGCCCACACTCCATAGCGGACACGGCAGCAAGCACAACAACATCCCAAACCACGGACGACAGCCCAGGGGGGCAGGCGGCAAGCCACAACTGAAAGGGAGTAACTGGAGCCCCAACAGTGGCCGAGAGGACAGAGACGACACCATGCGCGACAGGGCAGCCCCAAAAGTGATGCCAGCGGGCAGAGCCCCTCCCCGAGGGATCGACCATGGGGGCGCCACACGCACACACAGGCGGGACCAGTGCGCGCGCATGCAAGGGGAACGCGGGGAAGCCATCGAGGGCCAGCCGCCAGAGGGCTTCCTTGTGACAGTTGTCCCACTTGAGCGCCCAGAGACGAGACAGAGTAGACTGGAGGGTGGCGAGGGCGAGGGCCACCGGGGGAGTGAGGGCCGCCGGGGCGCCAAGGCCGGCAGGCGGGGGCGGGAGCAGCGCAAGGGAGGAGCAGAAGGCGACATGGCGGGCCCGCAGGGCAGCCCGGGCCGGGCCCAGCTGGAGGGACGTGGCAATCTTGACTGTAAGGGCGCCAAGGGAGACGGCGGTGCCGCCAGGGAGGCGCCACCCAAGCGAGCGAATGAGGCGGGCACAGGCATCCGCAGTGGACGGGGGGGGGCCAACCCCCGGGGAGGCAGCCGCAGCCCGAGTTGCGGCCACCCATGCGGGCGGGATGCACGTGAACACGAGCTGAAGGGACGGGAGGCCCGTGTCGAAGGCGCGGAGCGGAAGGGGCAGGGCGGAGAGGGGGAGGGCGAGGGCGTCCAAGAGGCGCTGGCGATAGGAGGCGGCGACAGCAAGCCGGTACGGAGGGCACGCATGGAGCGGGGCGGCACCAGCCCACTGCGCGGCGAGAGGCGCCATCGCATCCCACGTCCGCACCGCGTCCGCGACGGTGGCGAAGCCACGGACCGAGCGCCAGAGCGGGCAGCGCTGCTCCAGGCCGCAGCCCGCCGCGTCCGCCAGGAAGGGGTTGCCGAAGAGCGGGGCAGCCGCACACCACGGCCCCGCAGCAGGCGCCGAGAGAGAGCGGATGGGCGGGAGGAAGGAGAAGGCGCGGACGAGCTGCCGAAGGGCCGGGGACGACGGGAGGGGCAGCTTGCCGAGGCGGTAGACGGCGGGCCGGGGCCCCCCCACGGGCGGCGGGGAGGGGCGGCCAGCCGTGAGGAGGCATAAGGGGTGGAACTGAGGGTGGAGGCGGCGGAGGAGCGCGTGCGCCACGGGGATCCAGAGCGGCCGGGTGCGCAGCAAGCCGGGAACGCTGCCCAGCACGCAGCGAGCGGCGGCGACAGCATGGCGAGCCCGGACGTGCTCGGGGAGGGGCAGGAGGCCCATGCCGCCGGCGGCAGGGGGGAGGGCCAGGGAGGCGTGGCCCAGGCCGACCAGCCAGGCGTGGGGGCGGGCAGCATGGGCGGCGGGGGTGGAGCGCCGGTCGACCAGCGCGGCGGTGAAGCGCACGAGGTCGGCGAGGGCAGCGCCAGCGGGGAGGCCAAGGAACTCCGCGAGGTACAGGAGCTTGCTAAGGCCGTACCCAGAAGCGGCGAAGGCACGGCCAAAGGCGGAGAGGGGGAGGGCGGCGACCAGCGTGTAGGCTCGCCAGACACCAGCGAGGCGGCCAGGCCAGGGGGAGGGGGCGCCGGGGCCGCTGGGGAACGGGACACCCAGCGCCACAGCCGACGCGACGACGCGTGGGGGAGGCGCGGGCGGGGCGGACGGGATGGGCGGGGGGGCAGGTGGGAGCTGTGTGAGCAAAGATTGTGTGCAGGCCGAGCATGGGCTCGCCTGCAAAGAGGCCGCAAACCTGCCCAAACCTGCCCAAACCTGCCAAAAAAAGTACTCGCATCCCTGACCTGCCTCACAAACGTGCACGACGACGCTGCCTGGTCCAGTTCCATCCACTCCTAGCATGGCTGCACCCGCGCCCTCGGCCGCGCTGGCCGCAGCGACCACGAAGCGCCGCGTGTGCGGCTGGGTGCCTAGCAGCGACCAGGGGCTCGCCATCGAGGACCTGTTCGCGCGGGACGCCCCTCTCGCTCGCAAGGCCGACGTTTGCGTGGTGACAATTGACGGCAAGGAGCTGTGGCTGCACCGCGCTATGCTGGAGATGTGGTCCGACTTTCTGGCGGACCTGTGCGAGGCGGCGGAGGATCAGGTATTTTGGCGCCATCTCTCGCATGCAGCTCCGCTATCCCCTCGGCCGCGGCGAAATCCCTGCCATATCGCATAGTAATACATATTAAAGCCAGAGCGCTTAAAGGCGGCGGCTTTCGCAGGGCTGGCACGGCCTGGCGCCCGGGCGGGCTAGTCGCTGCGCTCCGCACGGCTCCGCCTTCGACTGTCGGCCCCCGAACTGAAGCCCCCCGCTCTACCCTGGTCCCTGTCACCAGACGGACGACAGCACCTTCGTGACTGTGCACGTGAGCGACACGGCGTCGGACCTGGCGCTGCTTCTCGGCTGCCTGTACCCGGTGGGAGGCAGCGGCCTGCAGCCGGACAGGTAGGTGGGCGCGGAAGGGTGGGGCCTCCGTCGCCCAGCTTGTTTGTCAAAGTGCCGTCAACTGCAACTACCTCAGGAAATCTTGAGTGACATAGCAGGGCTAGCTGTCAGTCTTGCCGACTGAACCTGTTGTTCCAAACCCCGCCCGTGCGGCCTCGTCCCCCAGCGCGCTCCGCCTGCTGCGTCTCGCCGACAAGTACCACTGCCCCCACGTTATCGCCCGCGCCGCTGACTTTGTCGTACATCACGTGATGCCCCGTCTGGGCTCTTCAACCGCCTCCGCGTCGGCGTCCGTACAAGACCCGGTCGACGCCGCCGAGTTCCTGCGCCTGCAGCCGCCGCCGGCGACGACGGCGGAGGCGGAGGCGGCGGTGGCGGAGTGGGCGGTCGAGTGTGCAGAGCTGGGGAGTCGGCTGGGTCTCGAGGAGCTGGCCGAGGCGGCTGCGGAGCTGCTGTGCAGGGGCCTCTTCGCCTGGCGCCTCCAGGTGTGTGGCTTCCAGCGACGACAGAAGCCGCGGTCGGGACTGGCGTGACAGCCACGAATGGGGCCTGCTTCACCGCTCCTGGGTGTCCCACGTCTCTCTCTTGTCCTCGGACGCCGCGTGCCCCTACAATGCGCCTCTGGCAGGGCCCAGACTCTTCGCCAACTTCTTCCAAGTCCTGCTGACTTGACCTGACTTGACCCTTTCCTTCAGTCTTGGTCCTCGCCGCCGCTTTCGGCGCCCATGTTGCTGACCCTCTGGATGCAGGCGGACTGCCACCGCGATCGCCTGCTCCGCCTGGCTCAGGCGCTGAGCCCCGAGGCCTGGGTGGACTGCCTCCTCACCGCCATCCCCCAGCCCGACCTGGAGGAGGCGGCGGCGGCGGCAGGCGGCGAGGCCGCCAAGAAGGTCCGCCGCCAGGCGGCCGGCGTGGCGGCACGGCGCCGCGGGGGAGCTGCCGGCGGCGGGGCTGACGGCGCGGCGGGTGGCGGCGGCGGCCCCCGGCTCGTTCCCGTGGTGGTGGCGGCGGCGGGGCCCGCAGGGCCGGCAGCGGCGGCGGCACAGCCGCAGCCGCAGCCTTTCCAGGCCGCAGCGGCGGCGGGTCCGGCGCCTGCCCACCAGCCATTCGCGCAGGCTCCGCCGCCGGGCCCTGCGCCCCACCACGGCCCGCCCCACCAGGCCCAGCCCTTCCTCCAGGCCCCTGCCCCCGCCCCCGCCGCCGCCGCCGCCCACCCCCACCCCCACCCCCAGCCCGTGCAGCAGCTACCCCTCTTCCACCAGGCCCTCCTGCAGCACCACGCGGGCGGCGGCGGCGGCGGCATCGGCGCGCCGTGGGGGCCGGAGCCTTTCATGGTGGGTGCCGGATGGTGGGTGTGGTACGGTCATCCGGAAAGGGAAGCCTGGGTTGGCGATGGCTGCATGCACCGCCCAAAGTGTATGAGACAAGATTTGAAGTGAGTAGGCGGCCGTCGCCAAGGGGTTGCCGTGGAGCGTACCGGTATGCGGAGCTGTCCCTGAGGACCTGACACACCCCACGTCCCCCCTCCCAACGCCTCAGGCCCCGGGGCAGGGCCACTGGTGAGCGCCCGAGCGCTCGCGTGGGCGGCAGCTGCCAGAGTGGAGCAGGCCCTGCTGCACAATCAGCCGCAGACGTGCGGTCTTAACTCGAGGAACTCAAGACCTTATCAGTTTTTCGCCTCATAAGGCGCTCCAGCGAAGACAGGCGTGGAGGACTGAGACGATGCCCACCGCGTGTGCCGGTGTGTTACGGCCCTGCAGCCATGCCTCAGATGGTTGCGTGGCGCCCTGTAGGACAATTGAGGAGGATGGCGCTGGACTGATCTGTACTGCAACCGCTCGAGATCCGCGCGCCGTGATGCGTCCCTTTAGGTACTCCTGTACTACATACACTGCGCTACGGGGGTGTCGTGTGTGATGGCTGCGATACGGGCTTAGCCACGTGAAGCGGTTTCTGCTAAGCGTGCATTGCGCTGCGAGCCGTGCTGGCGTGGTGATCGCCGAGCACGATGTGCCAGGCGGAGTGGCGTTAGGGTTGGACTTTCCAACGGCAGGCGTCGGCTGAGGGCGGGGACGCGTGTAAACATGTGCGGATGACATTACACCGAAGGTTTACACATGCTTAGTAGATTACGTAGTTGTGCCGTTCGTGGTGTAGGACGTTCTTGCCTTTGTACCTGGCATGCCAATGTAGCTTTGAGCTTAGAGCCTTGGGCAGGGGGCGGCTCAGGCGAGTCTGTGGAGTGGCGGGTGTGGGGTGGGTGGCACTTGCAGTATTGGGTTGGGTAGGTCTGCTGGCTTGAGTATCTCACGAGGGCAAGACACACAGGTGGTGCCCGCTGGGCCTGCGCCACCTTCTGAAGTGGGTGCGATGTAAATACTGAAAGGGGTGCGCGGCAGGGGTAGAGACCTCGCTGCCGCAAAGTAAGGGCGAAGGCCCGTTGAGCCCCCCTGGGTCCTTCAGCTGCATGTTTGCATCCCCCGTCGTCATCACCCTGGCTAAGCTGCACGGCCCCCGGGAGTAGTTCCCCCCTGGTTCGGGCTATAACTCTTGCTGCTGTCCCCAAGACACGCTCCCTTGCCACGTTGCCAGCATAACAGCGACAGCAATGCCGGTTGCCCTGGCATCGACATGCTCAGCAGCATGCCCTACGGCTTGTCCGCACGTAGCGCTCCGTGTGGAAGGTCAATTGCCAGGAAGATTCCTGCTTGTGAGCTACACGGGGGCTATGCCCTCCAATCACCCCTCGCCGGCCACCATCGCAATACTCTCCAAGCGCATGGCTCCTCCATGTTCCATTCATGTAGCCACTGCCCTTAAAGCAGCGTTCAACCTAAAGGAACGCCTGAATGTGCATATCACGCCTTTGCAATGCCACGCGGCACACTCTCCAGAACCCAGAAACCCAACCATGGTTGCACCTCAAGACCAAGGCTCACAAGGGCTAATCCATGCTGAGACCCCGCACCCCCACGTCCCTGCATTAGACCTGCCACGACCTGAGGTCGATCACTATCATCACAGCACTCGAAGCCTACACCTGCCACCCCGGTCCCCCCCATCCCACCAGCATTACGCACGCAGGCCGCGGCTATGTTGCAGCCGCACCCGGAACGTTCAATGAAAGGGAGCTCGAGGCCCCACGCAACGCTGCCGTGCGCCCCCCCGGCAAGCTGCCGCCGGCTGCAGGCAGCGGCATGCCGACCCCCGCCTCACAGTCTCGCAAAAAGCAGGCGGGTCCAGGGGCTGAAGGCTGAGCTCCGGGGCCGATCTCCGCACGCCGTTGGAGCTCAAGCCAGCATGGGGCGTCGCCGTGGCGAGGCATGTGCAGTTCAGGACGTACAATCGTAAGGCGCCTCTGTTGGGGCCGCCTTGCGCACACGTTCCACTCCTGGACTGAGAGTGGTGGATAGCTGCCTAAAGTAAATCTACTGCCGAACGTAATACACGGTCTAGCCCTAACTGCTCTCAAGCTCAACGCAGGGGACACTCATCCAGCTGGTGTTCACTACCTAACCGAGACCATGCTGCATGCCTGCTCAGCCCCGCTTGAGGCTATTCTTGATGAGTAGGAGATCCTGCTCCACCTTTTTGCGGTTCTCCCGCTCCGCTTGGAGCTCCGCCTCCAGCTTCTCCATCCGTGTCTTCAGGTACTGCGAGTAGACCGTGAAGACACGCGGGGAGTCGGGTCAGGACAGGTCAGGAGGTAAGAAGACGAGAGTGGTGTAGGGGGGTTGCACGCTGGCCCGGCACATGCAGGCCACTGCAGGATCAGCTTCTCTTCTACGGCTGGCAAGGTAATGCGTGGGCGGAGTGGCCGACATGTAAGCCACATGTCTCGGGAGGCGGGGGGGCGCATTACCCGCGGTGTCGCACTCACGGTGGTCTTGCTGGTGAAGCCCGTTGGTGCCGCCGAGCGTGTTACTGCTGATCCAGCGTTGCTGCGCACATCATCGCTGTAGTAGCCGTCCGCCGCGCCTGCCGGTGGGATGGGAGTTGGGAGTTGGGTTGCGAAAGCCCGAGGTTCGAGGCGTCAGACCAAGGTCGACCTGCTCGAGGCAGGCTCGTGCTCCAAATAGCGAGTGGGACGTGAAGAGCAGCGGCGTCTGGCGGGTCAAGTTCGAGGACGAGGACGTCTACTTGGTGTAAGGCGGTCAACACCAACAACCAAGGCCGTTGATCCCGTCTAGGCCCACTAGGGCCGACGGGGGAGGTGCGCTGGCCACAACGGGTGGGCCCATCCTCGCGCAAGCGAGGTGGGTACGGGTTCGACCCCCGGATAAACTGCAGTTATGCTAACACTTACTTGCAATGTTCGGACGGCCGTGGGGAGAGCCCGGCTGCGATGCGCTCTTCATGCTCTGTTGGTGCCAGAACTTCTCCGCCGTGGCAACCTCCTTGTCAATGCGCTGCGAACCGAGACAATGCGCATCAGGAGGAGGGGGGCAATTCAGCAAAGCAGGCGCACTACCCGCAGCAAGCTTGCAGCATAGCAGCGACAAACAGCTCGCTGGTCTGGGCGGCATTGCTACAGTCGCGCGCAGCTGCGGTAGGATGGCCGCACATGCAGGGGAGAAGCGTCTACCGAAGCCCAGTGTCTTTACTTCCCGCTTACCTCTGCCCAGGCGCGCGCCATCTGAACTTGATAAAGGTTGTAGGCCATGGTGGAAGCTAGGGGGAGAGACGGCCGAATGCAGGGAGGGTTGCGAGCGCTGTCAGTCAGCTGCCTTAAGAGCCGTAGCTATGATCGGTCAGGAACACTGCACAGTGGGCTCAGGGTTCACCTGCTGGCCTCGGGGGTCCGCTTGTCCTCGATGCTAAACTGCGGGGAGGTAGGCCGAACTAGGCCGAAAGCAGGTACGAACCTTCCAAAGTGTCTAACTATGCGGGCAAAGCAAAGGCTTGCACAGGTGTTTACGAAACGTGGCCTATGGACTTACTCGGCCCCATCCCGCCATCACCAAGTCGCAGCCTCTCGCAGGCGCCTTTCATCCAGAGAGAGCTCAGCCCCAATCACCACCCGTACTGCATAGCGCTTGCAGAGGGTGTCTAGCGCCCTCAGTGACAAAGAGTGAACGCAAAACGCAAAACGACTCGCTGCAGAGGCGGTGCAGGAGGTACCGGCGTGATGTCGACACAACTCATCGTTGTTGGTGCTGTGATGTCGGGAAACACCGGTCACGAACCGAGGGTCGGGCCGGGGAAACACGGGAGTACTGCGCTTTCTGGCCATGTTGCTGCCGCCGTTTGCTATAATGGCAGCCTGGGCAGCCGCCCTCCCCACGTCAGCGGCGGCGTTGGACCCTGCTGTACCGACGGTGTGCTTCGGCACGTGCTGCGCCTCTGGGGCCCCGGCGACCAGGGCTATGACCATTCTCAGCTCGACCCCGCTCTGCAGGATGGGCTGTTGGCGCTGGAGCGGTTTGCGGCGCTGCTTTGCCGCCTGCCCGACGGGTGGGCGGCTGCAGCGCGCGCTGCGCTGGCTGCAGGGCCTGCCGCCTCCCGGGAACCACTTAGGGCAGAAAGTCCCTACGGCCTCCCCACCCCCCACCGCCCTAGGGCCCAACTTCTTGACAATGGCTAAGTAACGCGCCCTGTCCCGCCCATCCGCGTGCTCCTTAGCGCAAGCGCGAGCGGCCATGAGAATGTTTGCTCGCACCGTCCAGCGCCACGACATTATGGTAGAGGAAGATACGGTGTATCGAGCAGTGCAAAAGGGGGGCTCAGCAAGCGTGGGTACGGGACCCTGGCTTTTGACCTCATCGGGCGGGCCTTCGCCCCAGCCGCGCCAGCAGCTTGAGCTCTCGGTCAATACCTGAGCGCAGCAGAGAGTTCAGTTTGACTCGCCCGGCAGGCTGGGCAGCGACCTCGCCGCCCAGCTGGGGTTGCATGCAAGTGCTGTTTGTGCCCCCCACCAACTCGAGGGCAGAGCGCACGCCTACAGCCTTTCCTGGAAGAGACCAGTACCGCATCTCATGACATCTATAGCCTAGCTGCTTGATTCCGGGGGCCGTTGATTTGCGCGCCATCTCCAAGCTGCCGAGCGGGTTGCGCTTGTGGGACGCGGGCGCCCCCGGGGCATGGCTGGCTGTTGCTAGGCAGGGGTACGCCCTGGGGCTGAGCCACAGAATAACCCACATGCCGTGCTGGGGCAATGCGTCCTGAGTCGGATTACCGGGCCAGGTCGGGGCGGCATCAGCTGCAAGTGGATTCCCCGTAGTCCGCACAGGGTGGGGTGGACGTAGGGACATAGTTGCCGGAGTGAATCCCGGGCTGCGTGGCGGGCTTGCCTGGATGCGCTGGGCTGGCGCCTAGGGGCGGCGGTCGTCCCCGTGGCTGCGCTGTCCGTCAAGGTGGCCACGTCCCTGCAGCTGGCGCCGCGCATGGCGGCTCTGGATGCGAAGCATGGGGCCTTCGTGTCGCAGGCGCTCGGCCTCGCCGGCCCGGCGCCTGCCGCGGCCCTGGCTGCGCTGCGGAGCACCCTGGCGCGGCTGTGGGGCCTGCGCTGGGAGAATGAGCACAAGGAGCCCTTCTGGCGGCTGGCCCTCAACGGCTTTGCGTTCTTCTCTTGGCATGAGAGTCGGGTGGCGCAGGCCGCGGCGGCGGAGGGGGCTGCCTGCGCTGGGGCTTCGGGCTCCGGGCCGGGGCGCCGAGGGCGTGGGCGTGGGCGGGGACGGGGCCGGTCCAGGGGCCGGCGCCAGGCCGCCGGTGCCCCCCGCTGCCCTTGTGGGGCCTCGATGACGCATGGGCCTAGGGAGCATCACTTTTGGTCTTGCCCCGTTGCTACGGCACTTTGCGAGTACATGAACGAATTAGGAAGCACTGACATTGGGCGTGCACACCTATGGCTGGTGCAGCCCCCAACGAACGGGATTGTGCAGCCGGTGTGGGATGTTGTGTGCCTGGCCGCCGTTGCTGCGATGGAGAAGGGGCGGCAGGCGCTGTACGGTGCCCGGTGTGGCCCGCGTAGGACGATGCCCGCCGCCTGTGTGCGCCGTGTGGGGGCACGCGTGATTGCTGACTTCGTGTCCCGGCTGTGGTCCTTTGCGGCGCTCGGCTCGCGGCCACGTGGTTGGGATGTAGTTTCGGGGAGCCACGTCTTCCTGGGCTCCTCTGCTTCGGGGCATGTGGTGTGCACTGTGCCTCTTGATGATGATTCGTCATCCGCTTCGTACGGGTGATTGTTGCGGCCCTGTGGCTGCTGTGTGTGCGCCCTTGGACTGAGTGAGATGACCTGAGCTTGGTGGCTGCGGCCGCTTGGCTCTTGCCCTGCGCCTTTGGGCGCTTGCGTGTTGCGCACGGCCCGTGTTGAGTTAGTGGGTGCGCTGTTCTGCGGTTGTCCAGGACGCTTCCGGCTTCGGCTGGGGGGCATGGGGTTCCGAGGGCTGCTGCTCCGTCCAAGTCATCCCAACCTTTGCGCTTGCCGCAATGGCTCGGGGGGGCACCCTGTGTAACCAAACGCTTCCTATAATGGCCCGCGACAGATGATGATATGGGCCAGCACATCCAGAACAGGTGCTAGCTGTGAAGTGGAAGGCTGCCATGCTATGGGTGGTTGAGCTATCGCACCAGCGGAGTAGCGGCGTCCTCGCCCCCGCTCCATCAGTCGCAAGGGGCCTAAGCTCCAAAGACCAGGGGGTCCGCCGGGAAAGACGGCAACCATGTCAACTACACACATTGAATTCTGGCAGAGCGCCCCGGCACACTGCTGAACAGTGCAGAAGCGTCACGGCCCCTGCCGCCGCTTTGCTCCCAGCCCATACCCCATGTGTTGACCAGCAGCAGCCAACTGGTGCGTGCATTTGCCTTGCTCTTTGTGTCACGACCCCGTGTGTAACCGCTCCCACACTGACGATATGGGGGTTACACGGGCTGGCAAACAGGGCGGTATACCATCACCCCCTGTTCGATCAGGCCGCCAGGGCCCACCTCCCGTCCCCTGGACCGGACTCGGCTGCTCTCCAAGACTGGCGAGAGCCCTCTGCCCCCAGTTAGCAGCACCCCAAAAGGTGACTGAGCCCGGCCCTGGCGGCACACCATCAGGCCGCCAGGGCCCACCTCCCGTCCCCTGGACCGGACTCGGCTGCTCTCCAAGACTGGCGAGAGCCCTCTGCCCCCAGTTAGCAGCACCCCAAAAGGTGACTGAGCCCGGCCCTGGCGGCACACCTATCATCTCGAGCATCACCTTTTGGGGTGCTGCTAACTGGGGGCAGAGGGCTCTCGCCAGTCTTGGATAGCAGCCGAGTCCGGTCCAGGGGACGGGAGGTGGGCCCTGGCGGCCTGATCGAACAGGGGGTGATGGTATACCGCCCTGTTTGCCAGCCCGTGTAACCCCCATATCGTCAGTGTGGGAGCGGTTACACACGGGTTCGTGACAGCTGTCACGACCCAGCGCTGACTTGACCCAGCGCTGGGTCGTGACATTTGCCTGTCTCTGACAGGCCAGCGGCTAAAATGCACAGCTACGAGGGGCACCGTGCTCCCAGCAGCGCAGGCCATGCATAGGCCACGCCCATTCTCGTTGCCACACACCCACACACAGACACCGCTCGTGCAGCTTAGCGCGCTCGCCACTTGAGGAGTGGGTCGCACGTCACCCCCGAGCCGTCTTCCCCCTCAAACGGTATCCCCAAGCCGCACCGGTTATTGATGTAACCAGTGGCGTTGCAGGACCTTGGCGCTGATGCGCCTTGAGAGAACCAACCCCCACAAGTTTGTGAATGCGCAAGGAAAGCCGCGGAGGGGCTCCAATGGCCACCGGACGCTTTTACGATTACGGGTACAAGTTCTGCTCTATTAACTGCAAGCTACCTTAGTGCCACGACGCTTGTCACAGTTGGGACCCCCATGGAGGCACATCCCACAGTACCGGTTCTGCATCAGGCCACAGCTGTCAAGGCCGCGGCCGGGGAACGCCCCGCGCGCCAAGACACGCACCCTGATCAAGTCAAGAAGCAACTTATGCTGCTCAGGAGAACGAGTGGCTTGAAAGTCCACATATCCAAATGCAGGCCAGATGCTGGCGACGCTGCAAACTCATGACTCACAACGACAAGCAACCCATGGTTGACCACAAGAAGCAACCCACGCGCCCCACGTGTGACCCGTTGATTGCCCCAAAGGACCCCGCAACGCCCTGAACCCATCCCAGCATCTGCCAGAATCCTCCTGCCCCTTGCAAGCATTCGCCATAACCACTCGGTGCAACCCCAAACCACGTGTCAGCGTTTGCTTCGAGCGCAGTGCCGGGAGCCCATCCCTATCGGAATTCCGTCAAGGTCGGAGGCACACAACTTTACCGTGCTCAAACCCCGCAGGTTCTGCTTCTGGGCAGGATGCCCCTGGCTTCGAGTAATGAGCAACTACGAGCACGAGACCTTGCAAGGTCACAACCAGAATCCCTATCCAAGCAGCTTCACATAACCTCCAGCATAGCAGGCATCAATAAGTCCGCCCGCCGTAGAGCTGGCACAGTGCTGTGGCCGCCGCCGCTTGGCTGCTCCGCCACCTTCCCACCGCCTCCTTCCCACCGCCTCCAAGTGTGGGACCGTCGGTCCATACATTGGGCTCCGTCCGTTACGCCTTCCTTCCTTCCTGTTCCTCGGTCAGCTATTGTTGAGCACCGCTGCCGGACCGTAGACTGTAGACCAGGTCCGGCCATGTGCTGGCACCCCTGCAACCCTGTCAAGTGCGCTGCTGTGCCCCGGGCGTCGTTACTGCCCGTACCGCAGCGCAGCGCAGCACACAGCATGCAGCTCATCAGCAGCGCAGCACGCAGCATGCGGCTCAGCAGCAGCCCGGGGGCAGCTGTCCGAAGCACTTGGCGGCGCGCATCTGGGCGCAGGCGCGCATGAGGCTGGGGCCGCACGGGTAGTGCGGGTAGGACTGCACGCAGCACTTGGCAAACCTGCGGGGGCGCGGGCAAGGGCGGTGGGGGGCGGCAGTGAGATACGGGATCTCAACTGCAGGCAGAGCCGAGGACGCGGGCACGACTGCGCATCAACCGTGCCCCCATTGCCTGCCGGGCCAAGCGCGGCGAACGGATCGGCACCGCACCGGCACCGGAGGCAGCTGAGGGCCACCCAGCCGAGCCCCCATACGTGTTTGCAGCCCTGCCTCAGCTGCAGCCCTTTTGAGAACGGTTCGGACGGGACCCCACTCACTCCTTGGGCTTGAGGATACGCATGGCAGCCACCCCGATCGTGCACGAGTAGAGCAGGTGCGTCTTCTGGAGGATGGCGCGCACGCGCTGGAGCAGAGCGGACTGTGGGGCAAGCGGGGGAGGACGGGACGGGTCAGATGAGGGGTCGGAAGAGGGGGCCCACGCCCCCCGCGCGCTCCTCCGCGGGCAGCTGCAAGATCAGTACGGTACCCGCCAAGTGTGTCCCGCGCTAGCGGGCTCCCCATGCGCGCACCTGCCGCAGGCTCATCTCGATGGCCTGGCGGCTGCAGACCTCGTGTGACAGGGTGTCCGACTCCGCCACCAGCTCCGCAAGCTCGCGCTGGGTGTCCTGCGGGCGTGGGCGTGGGCGTGGAGGGGCAAGGAGGCGGGTTGCGAGGGCCGAAGTGAGCACATGAGCGGAAGAAACAAGGTATGCGGTCACGCAGGGCACGGCGAGCTCGCGCCCCGGCGCCTGGCAGCCGCAGAGGCCACACGAGAAACACGCCCCTTTGCTTTCGCTGCTAAGCCAGGGTGTTAGTCCCTGCGGCGGCCCTAGAACCGGCCGATTCCCAGGAGCCGTCCACACCCTACAAATGTCTAGTTGGCCCAGCCGCTGCGTGATCAAGCAACGGCGCCGCCTGTGCCGTGTACCGTACCTGCAGCTCGGACTTGAAGCTGCCGTGCAGCTGGACGTAGGAGTTGAAGAGGGTCTCCATCTCCGCCACCTGCTGCGGCCCAACCGTCATGAACCTGCGGGCGTTGGAGGACGGCGCCAAGTAAGTCAGCCGCAACCAGAGTCCCACCGCACACGCATCCTCACGTGCTAACCGTCACCAGGGGCCGAGCGGAGCCGCGGCACTGGCTGCCGCCGTCCGCCCTCTCCTTGCAGTCCGCCGCCACATGCCCGTCCCTCCCACCCATGTCCATCGGCACCCGTCAATAATGGCCGCATCCCTGGCTACGTCGGTGAACCGTCCCCCTCCTCGCCCCGAGTCCCCGGCACCTGTTTCCCTCCATTAAGCGGACAGGCCCCCAACGCAGCCTACCGGCATTACGCTTACTTACGTATTGACAGGCAACAGGCAACAAACGGATAGACAAATCGCAACTGCCTGAAACCCCCAGCCCTCCTCTCACTTGATCACGTCGATCCAGTGCGCGTCGCTGGGCTCCTGGTAGACCATGGTCTCCAGGTTGAGCCCCTTGAGCTTCAGGTGCGTGAGCGGCTGGAAGATGCACACCAGCGCCGTACGTACGGCAGCATCCGCCACGATCTGGGGAGGCGGGCGGTCGGCAGTCAAGACAAGGCTGGGGAACAGGCAGGCAGTGGCAGTGGAGGGTTCCAGCCAAGGGGACAGGGCTGGGAACAGGGGCGGGGAGCGAGCCCACTATCGCTCGCCACCAGCGAGCCCAGCCTCGCCGTCCAGCCCAGCCCGCCACGCTAGCTCCGTCGGCCCCCCCGGTCGGCCCCCGACCCAGGGGTCCCAGCCCACCTTGACCAGCCGCGCCTCGGCCACGGAGTTGGGCCCTCCGTTGACATCGTCCAGCGCCAGCAGCGCCAGAGACAGCTCCTGGGGGCGGAGGCGGCAGCGGGCAGCAGGCAATAAGGGTGTGGGCCCACGCGTGCGTGCGAACGCGGGTTAGTGCGTGCGGGAAGGAGGAGGGTGGGAGGACGGAGAAGAGCAGGCGGACGGATAGCCATTGTTAGGGCCCAGGGGCGTGCGCGCAGGCCGCATCATAGCAGGCGAGGGCACCGAACTAGCAGAAACGCCTCAGCTGCTCGAGAGCATGCCGTTCCCACCATTCCCTGCCCAGCAGCCTCGCCGCTAGCTCCCAAACTCCTCATCACCGTACCTGCAGGTGGCCCTTGTACCAGTCGATGTACGTCTGCATGCTGCCGTTACGCGCCCAGTCCACCAGCGCCGCCGCCTGCGGCCCGCTGGGCGCGAACACAAACGCATCCGCCACGCGCCCGCTCGGTAGCATGGCAGCGCCGTTGACCAGTGACAGAGATCCGGGGCCCGGCTCCGGTACGGCAGATACGCCCTCGCCCGGCGGCCGAGCCAAGCTGGCCAGAGCCGCCAGGGGCCCGGCGTCGCCGGACGGGCCCGCGTCGCCGGCGGCCCGCATCAGGCCCAGAACCATGTTCTGCCGCTCGACCGCCACCTCGAGAATCTCGACCCGCTGCTTGAGCGCGACGTTGTCGGACTGGAGGGCCTCCAGCTCGCCCAGCTTCCCGGCAACTTCCGCCTCCAACGCAGCGAACAGCGCCTTGGACTTGGCTGTGCGCGTGGGCTTGCCCGTGGCAGTCATCCCGGAGCCGCGCCCGGCGTTGCCGGCGCCGCCAGGGCCGCCGTCGCGGGCCCCGCCGCCGCCGCGCCCGCCGTGGTGGTTGTGGTTGTGGTGGTGCGCGCCGGCCACGTGCACGTGGTGCAGCTGCACGTGGATGCCGTTGCGATGGTTGGCCGTTGGTGGTTGGTGGTTGGCGGCGCCGCCGGACGAGAGGACGGAGGAGGAGCTCTTGCGCTGGAAGCGGCTGCTGAGCCCAAGGGCCCGGCCCGAGGTCGAGGGTCCTCCGAGGGTGCCCAGCAAGGGAGACAACGGCCCCGAGCCGCCGCCGTTGCAGTTGTCCAGCCCCCCATCGCTACAAGCAGAGCCGAGCTCGCCGCTGCTCCGGGCGAAATTCAAGCCCGGGCCAGAGGCATCGCCGCTCGGCAGCCGGTCCACAGCCAAAGCCGATGGGCCAGCCGCAGGGGTCGGCACCCCGCTGGGCGTCGTACCGTTACCGTTACCGTTACCGTTACCGTTGCCCAGCCCCGTGCCCGAGCGCCTCGAGAAGCCCGAGCCCGTGCTGTCCCTGCCGTACAGGGCCTTGGCGATCAGCTGCTCCAGGGATGGCACGCTCGTGATGCTCGTCCCCGCCAGCCCGACTGGCGGCGCCGCCAGCCCCGTCGCAGCCGCCGCCGCCGCCGGACCGACGGGCGCCCCTGCCACGTCAGGCCGCTGTTGCGCCGCCGCCGCCGCCGTCGGCGGCAGCGGCGCGCCCACGTACGACGAAACCGTGCCGTGGCTCGGAAACCGCGCAAAGCTGGATCCAGATCCGAGCGATGAATCCAGGGAGTGCAGGGAGGATCCAGCGGAAGTTGCGGTCTCGAGGGCCAGGAAGCCCTGGAGGTCCGCCAGGAAGCCCAGGGCCGAAGCCCCGCCGCCGCCAGCGCCAGCGGCCCCAGCCAAAGCCGCGAGGCCCGGCCGGGGCGCGGGCAGCGCGATTGAGGTCAGGTCGAAGGCGCCCGCTGCTCCTCCGAGGGGCCCAGCGGGCGGTGGCGCGGTGAAGGGGTTGGGCACGAAGAGGCCCTCCTGCTGATGCAACAAGGACGGCTGCAGTGGTGGCGGTGGTTGAAGTGCAGCTTGGGAAGCGGTGGGCGGGGACGAAGCGGGGGCGTAGCTGTGGCCGTGCGAGTCGGAGGCGCTGGCGGTGGCACTGCTGCGCGCGAAGCTGGGTGCCGGGCCGGTGCTCCCAGAGTGGCCCCCCTCGGGGTGAGGGTGCGGATGCGGATGAGAGCCCGACGATCCCGCGGTTGCTGGGGAGGCGGGGCCGCCGCTGGAGCTGGCCGGAGCTGCGGCGTTCCCGCCTCCTCCGCCGGCAGTGGCCCGCTCCGGCAGGTGGGGGTACTGCCAGCTTGCCACCATGGGGTCGCTGCGGTTGGCGCCGGAAGGGCCGGGGCCGGCCGGCCCCGCTGTGGGGTCCCCACCCGCCGCCAGTCCCGGCGGTGGGGCCGACGAGGGAGTCTCTGCCATCGCATCATCGGAGAGGGGCCTCCCCGCCTCCGGCCTCACGCCCTGCGGGGCAGCAAGAAGAAAGGCGCCGGAGCAAAGTGAATGGTCAACAGATGGTGGGGTTCTCCTAGCACATCGATATGCAAGGGCATAGCGCGTGTGACCACCGCTTCTGATGGAACTGGGACCGGGTAAGGCATGACCTACCTTGGCCGCGGCGGCTGCCTGCCCCTGGCCCTGCCCCTGCGCCTGCGCCTGTTGATCTGCAGCCGCCTGCTTAGAGCTGAACTCGTACTGCAGGCCGTAATCGGTGAGGGTCGCAAAGGCATCCTCAATCACCGAGTCCTCGTCCTTCTTGCCTGCGTGGCGTTGGGAGGGGCCAGGAGGGGGGTGGGGTGCCGAAAGGGAAGGGACAGTTGAAGCGAGGTGGCGCGGATCGAGGTAGCTGGCTGGGTGGCTCGGGGAGAGGTGAGAGAAGGTACAGCTGGCGGTGGTAGGGAAGCGAGCGTGGTTCATGCCGAGCACGGCAGAGGGGGATCATGGCTAGGGCGGGCTGTAGGGCCAGGAACAGGTGCTGGGGAGCGGCTTGCAGGTGGGCAGATGGGCGAGGGGTTGCCGGGGTTGGGCCCAGCCCCCGACAGGGTCGTGCTCTGGGCCCACTCGACTTCCCAAACGGTTGCCGTGCGGCTACCCAGCCCCGAGTAAGACAACGTGAGACTTGCGCCACGCCCATTGCGGCTGCTGGCTGTCGCCGCTCGCGCGTCGCGCCGGGAATATCGCGTCAAGAACTCGATACGGTTAGTGAAAACTCTATTCGACTGTCGCGGCGCGCCGTCTCGCGTGCATTGCACAATCAGGGCAGGGCAACGCGGAGATTACATAGCAGGACCAACGCCGGTGCACGCCAGGGGAGACGGGGCGCCCGCGCGAAGAGCCTCGTCTCGTGCACATGCACAATCGAGCGCGCGGCTGAACTCCGCAGTTTCTGAACCCTTAGCACGCACCAATCCAGTCGTCGAGCCACGTAAAGAAGTGCGGGTCGTCTTGGAACCGGTCGGCTTGGTCCGCCGTGAGCTTAAGCGCCGCGAGCCCTCCCGGCGTGGGAAGGGCCGCTTCGGCCATGCTTGCCGCTGTCACCTGCCCCGCCTGCTGCTCACACGCTGAGGCGCGGCAGCGCCGCTGGGGCGTGCGCACTCTATTGAAAGAAAAAGTTCAGGGCAACGTTGCAACGAAGGAGCAGGCGTGTTGTTATACAGGGATGAGGCAGTATTGAACACTGGCTGTGTCGGTGGGCCGCCCTGCGCGCCCGCTGCCAGCGATTATTGCCTAACGCAGAGGCGCCATGAAAGATGACACCTTCTGCACGGCAGGGCTGAAACGCTGCGCTCGCCCGCTGCTGCGGCGTCCCTGCGATGAGGGCGCGTGCTAGGGTGCAGCCCCTATCGCTGGTGTGGCCGTCTGGGTGCTGTCGCCCGAGCCATCGATGGCTCGGGGCGACCCCGAGCGTGCAATGCGTGCCACGACCCCGGTGGACCCCTCTGAGAGCGTGCGACCCCATCTCGCTTTTCAGCACGTCGGTGCTGATTCCTAAGGGATTGTGCGTCTGCTGCCATCGTGCTGCGGTGGAGCTCTACGCACGCACCTGGCTACCCCCACGTCAACGCCCACGCCTTCGCCCCTCGGAAGCCGGAACCCTCGCCGACCCTCCAGCCTCCTCCAGCCTATCCTCCTAGCCATTTGAAGGTGAAGTGCACAACAGTGGTCTCCCGCACAGCATCGCCGCTCCAGACAGGAGGGTGCAGGGGGGGTTAGAGAAACAACGGGGGGGGGGGCGGGGCGGGAGGGCAGTGGAGGGCAGGCACGCGTGGCATCCCCGGCACTGCATGGCGCTCCAGGCGCTTTGCCTCCATACCTGATAAATAGCAACTCTTGACTTGGCTGGGTAGCTATTGCGTTCGCTTTCGCTGTGCTCGCTTGCAGAACATGGCTGCGCGACCGTGCCTCCGCTCGGGAGAGGCCGTCGCGCGGTTCACAGCTGTGCCGAGCATTATATGTGTGCGCCTTGCAAGGCGGAATGTCGTGCCATGCGCGGTCGCGGCTGACCCTCATGGAACAGTGTCGCCCACCGCGCGGCTATCAACCCACTTCGCACCGCTTGCCCTAGCGGCGGCTGTCCTTGTTAGCGGTCTCGCGGGGCCGTCGGCAGCAGGGGCAGCAGAGGCCGTTGCCTCCAGCTCGGCCGCGGCGGAGGTGCAGCAAGCATACGACCGGTGAGGACAGGGTCCCAGAGTGCGCCTTAGCCGCACATAAGCTTGTGATGAGCTCTCTAGCTTGCGCCTCGGATCGCAAACGGGGGCGGCAGTGCGGGGCCAAGGGCTCACCGCTCCCAGTGAGGGCCGCGGCGTGCCTACCCGGTCTGCCCTGTCTGAGCCGTCTACCCTGTCTGCCCTGACTGAGCCCTCCTCACCCACATACAACGTCGGTGGCCCGTTCTGCTACAGCAACCCCTACTGTAGCTCGTGACCTCTTTGTTCCTTTGTCCCTTCCTTGGAACCCCAGCTACGCCGGATCTTACGACGAGCTGGATGGGGGCGTGGCGGCGGAGGCGCTGGGCTTCCCTCAGCTTAGGCAGCAGCTGCTAGCGCAGGCGAGAGCTGGGGCCATGTGGCATGGGGCAACGGGGCTTGCAGTGGCTGGGGCCAAGCAGGCAAGGGAGAGGGGAGGCGAGAAGGGGTAGGACCTGCTGATACCTGGGAGTGGCAGCAGAGCACCTATAGGCCCTGGGCCCCGTGGCTTGGGCTGGCGGAGCGCTACTACCTGCTCGTCACGCGTGTGGGGTTGGAGACGAGGTGCACAAGGGATTAAGACAAGGCCGAGAGGCTCTTATCAGCTAACCGGGAGCGGTGGCAGAGCGCGGGGTTGAGTCGTGGATTTGGTCGCCAAGGGCATCCCAGCTTGCACGTCACACAGAGGAGATTGACGCGCGATGGAGTCAGGGCCAGAGGGGATGACCCTCCCGGGCCCATGCCTACCCGTCCTGCAGGCACGTGGTCGGGTCCTCGAAGTGGCAGTTGGCACGGGCCTCAACCTGCCGTACTACAGTTGGGACGAGCGCTCCGGGGCAGCCAGCGGCGACGAGGCTGCCGCGGCTGTGGCGGAGAGCCGGGGAGTGTCTTCCGTTGAGGCGGGTACGTCGTGTGATGGTTCACGTGCTTGAAGCTGCAACCGCCGGGCGGGCGTGTGTCCACCTGTGACCCTTTGATTATCTGAATCCCGATCTTTGCGTGCTGGGTTTCTTTTATCTCCCTCCCCAGTGGACCTGAGCCCTGGCATGCTGGACCAGGCCAGGCGGCGCACGCAGGCCAGCCCAGCGCTGTCCGGTCGCTCCATCTCCTTCCGCCAGGTGCGGAGAGGATGCGTCAGCGAGGGTGCGGAGGCGTGTGCGTGCAACTGTACAGCGCGTCAGCCACCGTGCAGCTGAGTGCACGACCCGGCAGTGTGTTGTCGGTGTGGAGTCGGTGTGCAGAGAGGGCGCCAGGGAAAGCGCCAGTGTGGGTGTGGGGGAGGGGCGCATGGGGGTGCTGGGATGCGGCCACTGCGTCTGCAGGGATCGGCGGCTGACGCCATGGAGCGATCGGATCTGGATCCTCCTCTGCATGTCAAGAGCCTCGTGGTATCCTCGTGTGTGTGCGCCGCCCACCCCTTCGTTACACAGGCTGACGTGACGGCCCTGCCGTACGGCGATGACTCATTTGACTCTGTGGTGGACACCTTTAGCCTCTGCGTCTTTCCGGACCCGGGGACGGCCCTCAAGGAGGTGGGGGCGGGGGTCGAGGGCGGATTTGGGGGTTTGGGAGGGTGAGAGCAAATCCTATCCAACCCTCCCTAATTGTTCCCCCGCTCCCCCCCACACTGACCCAGATGGCCCGTGTCGTACGCCCCTCGGGCCGCGTCCTGCTGCTGGAGCACACGCGCTCCGACAACCCCCTATTGGCGGCGTATCAGGTGAGGCGTACGGCAGTGCACGGCAGCGTACGACGGCAGCATATCAAGAGCGTCGTCTCGTGCATGTGCACAATCGAGCGCGCGGCTGAACTCCGCAGTTTCTGAACCCTTAGCACGCACCAATCCAGTCGTCGAGCCACGTAAAGAAGTGCGGGTCGTCTTGGAACCGGTCGGCTTGGTCCGCCGTGAGCTTAAGCGCCGCGAGCCCTCCCGGCGTGGGAAGTGCCGCTTCGGCCATGCTTGCCGCTGTCACCTGCCCCGCCTGCTGCTCACACGCTGAGGCGCGGCAGCGCCGCTGGGGCGTGCGCACTCTATTGAAAGAAAAAGTTCAGGGCAACGTTGCAACGAAGGAGCAGGCGTGCTGTTTGTACAGGGATAAGGCAGTATTGAACACTGGCTGTGTCGGTGGGCCGCCCTGCGCGCCCGCTGCCAGCGATTATTGCCTAACGCAGAGGCGCCATGAAAGATGACACCTTCTGCACGGCAGGGCTGAAACGCTGCGCTCGCCCGCTGCTGCGGCGTCCCTACGATGAAGGCACTGGCTAGGGTGCAGCCCCTACCGCTGGTGTCGCCGTCTGGGTGCTGTCGCCCGAGCCATCGATGGCTCGGGGCGACCCCGAGCGTGCCATGCGTGCCACGACCCCGGTGGACCCCTCTGAGAGCGTGCGACCCCATCTCGCTTTTCAGCACGTCGGTGCTGATTCCTAAGGGATTGTGCGTCTGCCGCCATCGTGCTGCGGTGGAGCTCTACGCACGCACCTAACGATCCCCCCCCGCCCCCCACGCCCACGCCAACCTCGGAAGCGGGAACCCCCAACGACCCTCCAGCCTCATCCAGCCTATCATCCTCCCTCCCGAAGCATGCCGCCTTTCTTCCCTAACTCCCCCCACACTCATGATCCCGCCCTGCCCCTGTCACGGGACCTCTCCGGCGTCTATCCTGCCGCATCCCAACTTCCTTGTATGTCATCACGTGTATGCCTCACTCCATCTCCATCCCCTGTCAGGACGCCACGGCGGGACCGGTGGCTGCGCTGGGCAAGGGCTGTGTCTGGAACCAGGTGTGGTCGGTAGCACCCGCGCGGCATGGTGTGGTGTGCGAGGGGTGTGGGGCTGCGTCCTGTCGCACAGGGCTTTCAGGTGGTCGAAACGCCGTGCGTGCAGAGCCAGGCAAGGGAGAGCGAACCGGCCTTAGCCCACGAGCGCATGTGCTGATGTGGTGCTGAAGGGCTGGAAGGGCTGTGCTGCCAGGGTGTCCTGTTTTGAACGCGCCGGGCTCTGCGCACCAGTCCTTGTCGCTCCCCCCACGCTACGCCCCTTCCCCGCTCAGGACGTGGAGGGCCTGGCGGCGGCCGCTGGGCTGCGCGTGGAGGCGGCGGAGCGCTCCGCCGCCGGCACCGTGGAGCTGCTGGTGGCCACCAAGCGGTAGCGGCGGCGGCGGCGGTAGCGGCGGCAGCCACGGGGTGGGCAGCGGAGGAGCAGCGGCAGCGGAGGGGCAGCGGCAGCGGAGGGGCAGCGGCAGCGGAGGGGCAGCGGCAGCGGAGGGGCAGCGGCAGCGGAGGGGCAGCGGCAGCGGAGGGGCAGCGGCAGCGGAGGGGCAGCGGCAGCGGAGGTGCTGGGGACCTCTGTGGAGCTGCGGCCAAGTGGAGCCGCTGGGGGCTGACATGCAGCGGACAGTGAGTGAGGCGGTGGCGGCAGCAGCGGTACTGCAGCGGTGGCAGTGGAGCCCTTGGCGGCGTGGCCCCCGCATGGCGCGAGAAGGACAATGAAGGAAAGGGTGGGCAGCTCGGCGCTGAGGGTGTGGTTCCCAGCGGCATGATAGCGCTACGGTGGCCTGAAGTGAGGCCGGGTGGAGGCTGGGGCTCACTGGTGGGCCTGGGCCGTGGAGCTCTACCATGCCAGAGGGCAAGCCAACGCGTCGTCGCGCAGTACCGGTAGCTTGTTGTAGCGCAGGAGCAACTGCATATGAGCAGGTTCGGCGGCATGTAGCAATCGACGACTCTTTATGTTCCAACTCTTCCAAGCCTATGCCCACAAGTCCCTTGAGCCTGCCCTGCCCCCCGCTGTGTAGCGAGACCCAGGCTGCGCGTAAATGGCGGCTGCTGCCCCTGTGTGTGCCCTGTGTGGTACTGAGCCTCAGCGCCGAGCTGAGCTGGCACGTGACTAACCTGCTCGGCCCGCAGTTGTTGTTGTCCAGCGCCCAAGGAAAGCGGCCTCGGCCCCCCCACCCTCAGCTTGCCCAGCTGAGAGCGCACGCGATTAGCTTCCCCTGTTGCTTTACAAATCGTTTGCCATGCGGCTGACTAAGGCACATTTGGCCGAGGAGACAGCCAACACGCCCACGCCTCCCCCAAACACACCATCAGCCCGCGAGGGCTGCCTCTGCAACCGCTTCCTTCACACTAATCTGACTACTTGAACCCAATCACTACTCGGTGCCACAACTTTTGACAGTTAATGTTCGCATCTCCTCCTTTCCTGCGCATGGGCACAAACACCCACACGCACGGAGGGTCAGTACTAACCCAGCTTTGGGCCTACCCACACCCTACGCAAGGCACATCAGCGCATACCGCTCCGTGTAGTGCTTAGTAGCCTTGCTGCTTTGACCTGCACGGGGGCTATGCCCACCGACCCACCCAACAGCACAACGTGAAGGAACTCGACAGCACAACCAGGGTGCGCTCGATCCAAACCAGACATGATAGCAGAGTTCACCATACTCTTGTGTGAAACGCGAAGGATCACCACAGCTCTCGCAAGCGTACGCAGCATAGAAACCGAATGAAGGCACCTTTGTACTTTTCCGGCTTATGCGCGGCGGAGCGCATCCCAACAATCCGATCCGAGCCCTCGGACTTGCGAGTAGGGCTTTGCGTTCTTGCGAGATCTCCCAAGCACAGCCCATACAACCTCAGCACGTCAGCAACGATGCTACAATCCACCAGACACCTAAGAAGCCCCACGGCCTCCCCTTGACACGAAACGAGCGCCAGGGAAGGCTTTCCACATACCGGCTTTCCCCCCTGTGCTTGTTTCCTCGGCCTGAACTAGCAGTCCCTAACACACGAGATGCCAAGCATGGAACATGACCCGGTGCCATGACAAGTCCCTGAAGCCGCCCCGCCATTACCGATGAAGCGCGCGCCTTAACATGACATCTTCTGACTACGAATGAGCCCATAAAGGTACCAAAGCGGCGCTCTTTCGCCCTCCCAATGCCCAGTGATTCGCTGCATCAATCAGAGCCAAACGCAGGACCTACGCCTGCTCCCGTGACCACAACACAGCTCAGCACCCCTTCCGCCCGAGTGTCGCATTCACCCCTTGCACGCAAAGCACAGTACCGAACTGCTCGCAACCCCTGCCAACAGCTTTCACGCCCACAAGCTCACACGCGTCCACCGCTAGCGCTGATGAATCCACTGCTTCACGTGCCCAGCCCTGCTCCGTCCCACGCCTCAAACCCGCCCTGCCACATCGCTGCGCCCCTGCCCGGTGCCCAACACCACACCACCCCCTACAGCTGCTGCTCCGGCCGGGCCGCCTGCGCCTGCGCCTGCGCGGCCGCCCTCTGGTTGGCGCCCGCGGCGCCGCCCGTCGCGCCCCGCAGCGGCCGCATCCACATGCCCGCCAGGCGCATCCACGTGGGGTCGTCCGTGGGCGGCGGCGGCACGCCAGGCGGCAGCGGCTCCGTCGCCAGGATCGGCGCGTTGTGGCCCCGCACCAACGGCACCCCGGCCTGCGCCGCCGGCGCCTGCGCGGCCCGCGGCATAACAGCCTGCGCCGCTGGCGCCTGCGCCTGTGCGGCCCGCGGCCGCTCGTCCGTGTCGCCCATGCAGGCGTCCTCCTCCGCTGACACGGGCGCCGCGTGGCGGTTCCCGGGCACGAGGGCGGCGTTGCAGGCGGTAAGAAGGCTGGCGCCAGACATGAGCAGCTTGGAGGCCGAGGCCACGGACTCCATGGGCATGGGCAGGCGCGAGGCCTCGGCGTCGAGCTGCTCCTCCGAGGGCGCCGTGTCCAGCACCGGTAGGGCAGGGCGGTTGCTGCCGGAGCAGGGCAGCCGGCTGGCCATGCGGCCGCCCAGCTCGTCACCATAGGCACCGCCAGCCGCAGCGTACTCGTCGGCGGCCGCGTCGTTGGCAACGGCGTCATTGGCGGCGGTTGCGGTTGCGGTTGCGGCTGCGGCGAGGCGTGCCGCGGGTGGTGGCTGCGGAGGCGGCGCCGGCTCGTCTGTGGCGCGGGGGCGCTTGTTGGACGGCGGTGGCGGCGCGGCGGCGGCGGCAGCAGCAGCGGCAGCGGCGGCGGCCGGCAGCTTGGCGCGCGGGGCGGAGGTGACGGTGGGCGCGGAGCCAAGCATCGGGCCGGCGTCGTGCGCGGGATCCAGGGCTGGATCCAGGGCCGGCTCCTGGGCGGCGTCGTGCGCCGGATCTGCGTAGTCATCCGGGTAGTACACGTACTGCGCGGGGATGTACGACGGAGCCGGGTTGACGCCGGTTATGGCGGTGAGGGCGGGCGTGAGGATGGGGTGGGTCACGGCAAAGGCGCTGGGCGGGAGCAAGGCGCCAGGGGCGAAGGGGTCGGATTGGTTGGACTCGGGCACATGCGGGCGCGGCTCGGGCACGGGAGCGCGAGGGCCCGGCACGTGCCCGCGCGGCGCCGGCGGCCGGGGCTCGGAGGGCCTGGCGGCGGCGGCAGGCCCAGACGGGCCCGGGCCTGGGCCTGGGTCCGCCTCCTCCGCCGCGGTCCTCTGCTCCAGGTCCAAGACCTCGCCCCGGATCGCCATCAGTCGGGCCAGCAGCTCGTTCCTGTGCGCCGCCAGGCGGTCGATCTCGCGGGTGGGCCCGGCCGGGCCCGACGGGCCCGCGCCGCCCGAGGCGGCGGCGCCGGTGGCGGCGCCGCCAGCGGCGTTGGCGGCCTCGGCGTCGGCGTCAGCCTCGGGGTCGTCCGAGGGATCGTCCAGAGCCTCGCCCGGCGGCAGCTCCGCCGCCAGCGGCAGGTCGTCGTCGTCATCGGCGGCGGCGGCGATGACGCGGCGGCGGCCGACGAAGCCCGGCTTGGCGGACTGCAGCTTGAGCGCCGCCGCCCGCAGCTCCGCCGACGCCTTGGCGGCGGCCGACGTCGCAGCCGAGCCAGGCTCCGCCGGCTCCGCGACCGCCTCGGGCTGCGGCGGCGGAGGAGGGGGCTTGGCGGCGGCTGCGGCGGCGGCACGGCCGCCGCCGTAAGCGGCGGCGCGGGCGCCGGCGTGGTTGGGCAGCCGCACGGCTGCCGCCGCCGCCTGCGCCGCAGCCGTATCAGCATCCTCCCAGGCCCCGTCCGCCTCATCCGCCTCCGCGCCGCCCCTGGCGCCCCTGCTGCCGCCCGCATACCCCTCCGCCTCCGACTCGCGCGTCAGCCCGCACCGCTCCAACACCCATGTGGGCAGCGGCGGCAGCGACGGCGTCGTCAGCACCTCGGGAGGCAGGTCCAGCGGCGGAACGGCCCTGAGCGAGGCCTCGCCGCGGGCGACGCGCTGCTCCAGCTCCTCCAGCTCCCGCTTCTTGCGGTCGAGCATATCCAGGGCTCGCTTGTGGTGCTCAACCAGCATCAGGTGCTGCTTGCGGATCTCGGATAGGGAATCGCAGGACGGGTACGACGGGAGGTTGGCGGGCGCGTGAGCAGGCGCCGCGGCCAGCCGCCGGGCCGCTGGGGCGTGCTGCTGATGAGGGGCGGGCGCCTGCTCCCAGCCCGTGGGTGAGTGCTCCCGTGGCGCGGCGCCGGGGCCCGCGGGGTCCCTGCTGGTCCCGGTGGGGCCCGCGTGCTGCCGCTCGTGCGCCCGCGCGCGCAGCTTCGCCTGGCTCCTCGCCACCATGTCGTGCTGCGCCTGCTGCGCCTCGTGCTGCGCATGCGGCTGCAGGCCCTGCCCCTGCTCATGCAGCTGCATCATGCGCAGCATGGCCGCCTCCTGGGCCTGGTCCTGAGGCACGGGCCCCGACGGGACCACCGCGCCGCCCGTGGCCGCGGCAATGGCGGAGGCCGACCCGCCCAGGAGGTAGACTAGGTGGGCGAGGACGTCGGTGGGGAGCGTGAGGCGTGGGGGCTGGGACACGGCGGCAGCCGCCACGAGACGCAGCAGCGGGACGGGGTCCGTCAGGGCGTCAGAGCTGTAGCCCAGGCCCGCCAGGGCGTCCAGGAGGGGCTGTACCGGGCCCAGGTCGGGCCCATGGGGCGGCGGCGGCGCGCGCGGCTGGGCCGAGACGTCCTCCAGGGGCGGGCTTGGCGGCCTGTCGGAGCTGCCGCCGCGTGTGGCGCGCGTAGGCCCTGTGGGGAAGGAGTGAAGGACGGGGAAGGCGAAGCGAGGGCAGGCCGTGTTAGATGTGAAAGGGTGTGTTCAGGGCACGGAGGGGCCATGAAGCACGGGGGTGCACTCGCGTAATCTCTAGTACCCGGTACGGACTGGCACCGAGCACGGCCCCTGCCTGATGAAGCCTTACCTTGCACGCCGCGATCCAGGTCCAGATCTTGCGCGTCATCTGCCCCAGCAGACGCCGAGGAGCCGGAGGCGCGGGCCCTCCTAGCGCCCTCCGCCTGGCGCGCCCGCTTGGGCCCACCGTGCCCCAGCGACATGAGCGCCCCGGCCTCCCCCTCCCTCTCCTCGCCCCCGTCGACACTGCCCGCCGCCGCCAGAGGCAGGCGACCGACGGCGCCGATGGGCGGCCTCACAGCGGCTGCCGCCGCCGCCGCGGCGGCGGCCAGGGCCAGGCCTCGGCCCATGGACTCGCCCGACCCCATGGCCCCCAGTCGGACGGAAGTGGCGCCCGACTGGGACTGGAGGTATCTGCTGGACCCCGGCCACGTGCCAGTCGACTGCCCCCCGCCCATGGAGTCAGGCCCGTGCGCCCTCCGCCGGGGTGCATCGGCGCCGTCCGAAAAGGCAGAGGCGCCGGCGGCGGCGGCAGCAGCGCCGTCGTCGTCAGTGTCGGCGCCGCGGGAGTCCAGCTCGTCGCCGCCAGCGGAGGCGTCGGCCGCCGCCGCCGCGGCGGCGGCGGCCTCTCGGGCCTCGCGCCGGGCCTTGGCGGACGGCTTGGGCCGCGGCACGATGACGGCGGGCAGCTCCGATGACAACGAGTCGTCGCCGTCGGGCCACAGCAGCCTCTGCTGGGTCCGGGCGGTCTCGAGCGCGGCCGTGCGGGCCCGGGGGTCCTCGCCTCGGTCCTTCAGGGCCGCGATGTAGGTTCGCAGGAGCGCGCGGCCGGGGTTATCGTCCTCGGAAAGGCAGCGCATGGAAGAGTAAAAGATGTTCTAGGGTGGAAGGGAAGGGGAAGAGGGGAGGAAAGAGGGCGAGGGCTGAGCGTTTGGGCCTGAGGTTGGCGGTTGGGGATAGCGGTACGCAAGGCAAAGAATGGGGTTCAGCCCGAGAAACCCAGTTTAAAGGGTGGTGCACGCGGCGAGACGAGCGCCCCACGCGCACAGCACATCGGCAGGGCTCATTCAGCTCGCACACAGCCCGAGCATGGCCTGTACGCGCAGGGCAAGCTGGTCGCTGCGTACGGTACCCCCCATCCTGAGCCCCAGCTGCGTACCTTGACGTCTGTGGCGGTGCGCCGCTTGCAGCGCTTGGCAATGGCCTGCCATCTGTGGGTGGAAGGCAAGGGAGGGAACGTTCGAGACGGGCATGCAGGCGTTAGCAAACGCCCCTGAGACTGGCCCTCCCACGCCTGCGCGCTGCACCAGTGCTCACTTGTTACCAAACACGGCGTGAAGGGCTGCCAGCTCCGCCATATCCCTCGACGTCCACTTTGTGGTCCAGCGAGGGCAACGCTTCCCGCTGCCTTGAGACCTGCGCAGGAACCAGGCCGGGAGGGGGTTCAGCGGGCCCGTGTGATCGGAGCGAAGAACTCCGCGAATCCCGCCGCATCAACACAAGGAAGCATATGGCTGCCAGTGTGAACACTGCTCACTTGCTCCCAGGCGCGCCCGCTCCCGACGGCGCCGAGTGGTCTTGGCCGCTGCCACCGTTCGCTGTGGTCACGCCCTCCGCCTCTGGCTCGGCATGGTCCCAATCCGTAGTATCCATTACAGGGTAGTTCCCTGGTAAGCAAGGGCAGGCGGCAGAACTCAGCGTTCAACAAATCCTACCCAGCCTCAGCTGGCGCAACCCGACTTTTTGACAAGTCGTGATTCAGCAAAGCACGCTGCCGAGATCAGGTCGCCCCCGGGTCGCGCAAGGCGTCGAAGGACGCATTGTGGCCCTCAGCCCTCCAGAACGCGGACAAACAGCCCGAGCCCTGGACCTGCAAGTGCTTAGTGCAGGATTACCGTGCTGAGAGTGCTTGCAGTCCCCAGGGGCCTAGCGCAAACGGACCACGCTCAGAGCCGCTCAGCAGCCCAAGCCCCCCTGCGGTTCAGCCAAACAGTGACGTGAACTCACCTGTCTAAGCGCCGGGTTCGTTGAAGACTGGCAGCTCCCGGAGCAGAAGCCCGGAGTGGCAATGGCGCAAGGCCCGGTCTCAGTCGCGCCCTAGAAGAAACTAGTGCTGAGTGCTAGCCTACGTATTTGATACGCCACACGACATGCACTGTGGTAAGTATGCAGGCTGAGTAGGCGAAATCGCCGGTCGTCGGTCGGGGCAACGATTGCTTAACGGCTCGGCTGCACGCCAAATGGCTTTGGGTGCCGGCGATTTCGTTGTGGAGTTTCCAGCCACGCAGCGCACGTTGGCATCACGCACGGGCATCCTGTTCCTAGGAACTGCCTGAGCGACTGTCGACGTCGGCCCCGGGCGGGTAACCAGGGGTTCTTGCGGCTTGAGCTTGACCATGTCGCGTATGAGGGCCACTTGACGCAATCCTGGGGGCCCTGCGGCGATCCCGCCGCGTGCGCCCTACCCTGAAGGCCGGGCCGTGCCCTTGCGCACTCGCTTGCCTGGCACCCCTGTTCTTAACCCCCTGAAGGCCCACCATCGATCTGGAAATCCTCCGCTAGTCCGGCTTGCCCCAGGGAGCCCTCCCCCCGCAGTCAGCACCCAATTGGGTACTACTAGCTACGCGAATACAATGGCCCAGGTTGGAGCCTCTCTTGCCGTCACCCTTCGGCGCTATCTCAGCTCTTGTGCACTTCTGTGTGTCAGACCCGTTGACGCCCAGCGCAGGCACAGGACCAGGGGTTCCGTGCACAGGACCCAGGCCCCGTGGGCTGCATCCAGGCTAGAGCACAGGCTCTGACCTCTGAGGCGGGGCCTGGTGATGATTCCCTGCCTCAATCCTCTGGGACGGGCGCTTCTGCTAGAGCGGCGTCCTGTGCTTAGAAGCTGGAGCGAGACCTACCGCTATGCCTCAACACTTCGTTGACGCGGCCCCAGCCTGCATCAGCTGCTTGCACCGCACCCTCACGCCGTGATGTCCTTCCTCCCACCAGGCTGCAAACGCTTCCAGCCCTTTCCCGCCAGCAGGGGAATGCCCCGTGCCTCACAACGTCGTGCGGACCAGCTTGCCCTCCGGGCGCTGAGCTCACACGATTGATTGCTCCCGGCAATCCTCCGGCAGCCCCGGTGCTCAAGGCCGTAGCGCAAGGTACTGGATCACGCAGGTGGAGTGGAGCCGTAGACCGAATCCCTGGCCCTCTCAGCTGGCAACTCCTTCTGCCTGCCTGCCTGGGGGCCGGGGGCCGGGGGCCGGGGGCCGGGGGCCGGGGGCCGGGGGCCGGGGGCCGGGGGCCGGGGGCCGGGGCCGGGGGCCGGGGGCCGGGGGCCGGGGCCGGGGGCCGGGGGCCGGGGCCGGGGGCCGGGGCCGGGGGCCGGGGGGCCGGGGGCCGGGGGCCGGGGGCCGGGGGCCGGGGGCCGGGGGCCGGGGGCCGGGGGCCGGGGGCCGGGGGCCGGGGGCCGGGGGCCGGGGGCCGGGGGCCGGGGGCCGGGGGCCGGGGGCCGGGGGCCGGGGCCGGGGGCCGGGGGCTCGTCATCCGCTGGACTCGCGACGGTGGGTGGCGGTGGCTTTGAAGGTTTTGCAGGACGTGAGGTCGGCTGTTCTGCTGTGCACTGGTGCACATCGTGAATCCCGCGCAGCTTGGGTCCCTCTTCAAAACCACTGATGACTGCTTACCCCCCTCCTGCTTGCCCCATACGTGTGCCGGCAATAATGCATAGTCAAAGCTGTGCCACTTCTGCTGGGTAACAGCGGACAAGGGCAATCCTGAAATATGACATGTTCGGGATGGGGGCGTCCAGGTACGCCACCAGTTACCAACTGGGGCCACACTAGAAAGAGAGGAGGAGGCCCTTACTGGCCCTTGACCTGGTTAAAGCTCAACCGGGCGAGCACACAACGGAGAGCACGCAACGGCCAGATAGGAAGGTACCTAGCGAGGCACGCACCTGATGCGGCTCACCTA
The DNA here is from genome assembly GCA_016858145.1 of Edaphochlamys debaryana. Taxonomy (NCBI): domain Eukaryota; kingdom Viridiplantae; phylum Chlorophyta; class Chlorophyceae; order Chlamydomonadales; genus Edaphochlamys; species Edaphochlamys debaryana. The sequence continues at coordinate 29,990 of JAEHOE010000248.1, read as the reverse complement.
TGCAACAAAGAACTACCGTAGGCCAATCAACCCATGCAGTCACGCAACTCAGAAGGCAGAGTCTGTGGAGTGCCCATCCATGCGTCTTATCGTGCATGTGCGAGGCGAGCGGGGACGCCAGTGGGGGAGCGTCCTGGAACCTCAACCCTGCCAGCCCTCGGTGCGTGGTTATCATGCCAGCACTTGAGTGCTCCCCACCCCACTCTGGATCTAGAGCCGTACGTACCGTGGTCAGCTACTTATCAGCCGTCCTTGCCACTGACTCTTTCCCCCGGTTCGCACTGCACACGCACCGCACTATTACCATTAGCAACACCACAGGCTGACTCGACGCTGCGCTTCACTTTGATCACAGGTGGGCCAACGTGCTCTAATAGCGGGACTGGCGGCCGCCTGCACGCACAACACCGGGGGCCTCGACACCAGGAGCCAGGAAAGTACCGTTTGCGCGCGCGGCTGCCCCTAGGTTAGCCCCTGCCTCGGCGATGCGCATTGCTGGCACCCCGCCTTCTTCTCTCGCGTTGCGGCAGCGGCTACATCGACGCGTTCAGCTGCATCCCCCGTCGTCGTCCGGACTACGCTGCATGGCCCCTGCGAGCACAGAACCCCACTCTGGATGCGTGGCCTGATGGCTCCCAGCAGCGACACAGCCCCAAGTCATTGACCACACAGGCTAGGAATGAGTAGCACTTAGGTCCCTCTCTCCCTCCTCAACAAGAATGACTATGTGGGGCCGAGTCCACCGCCCCGTGAGCCCGACAGCAAACTGTAACGGCGAAGCCGAACCGTCAAATACGGCATCTGGCCCCGCGGCGCACATGTACCGCACCCACACAGCTACCAGCATCCCCCACACGTGGGGAGCCGAATGATGATCGCCTTCACTTTACCCGCCAAACGATAAGACCTTAACCGCCTTGTCTAGACCCGCCTCCGCCCGCTGCCCATGCCCCGCCCGCAATGCTGGAAGCCATGGAATCACTTCTCCACCACCCTTGCAGACGGTCCTCGCGTGCAATCCCCCCCTAAGCCTGCCTGCCTCTGCTTTGGTCACAGGACCATCTGGAAACCGGCAGGACCATGGGCATGCGCAACCCACGATTACTCATCGGTCCCTGCATGCATGCCGCGAGCCCGAGGAGCCATCAGAGTCCGCAACAGTCCTGACCCACACAGAGCTATGCCGCCGTACCCAAAGCACCAACACAGCGGGAGCAGCACACGTGCGTAATTCAGTGCTGCGCCAATCAGATTGGAGAAGTAGCTGACAGCCAAGCGCCAGTCACTCTATCTCCATGCCCACCTCATTGGCAGGAGAAGAGGACGCCCCCGCCGTTGCAGGCCAGTACAGCCATCCAAGCAACCGCAAACGCCAGGGGCTTCGCACAAAATCCTCCACGGTAAGAACACAGTACTCATCAAGCCGCCACTTAAGCCTCCAGGCTGGGCTGCCGCTTCTCATACGCACGCAAAAGCCGTAGCTGGACTACGGTACTGCATGTAGCACCCCGGAGCACTCTGCCTACCCTTGAACACCCTTCCCTCCCCCCGATGGAACCGACTCAACCCTTCAACTAACGCAACGGCACCGCTCCCCCCTCATGGCTATGAGATCCTCCCGATAAACCCAGTTGATGCAGGGAACATGCGCGTCGCCATAACGAGAACGGGCGCGCATAGGGTTATGACATCCCAAGGCACCAAGTAGACCCTGCTTCGCCCCAAGATGCACCAAGGGTTAGTATAGCCAAATTTCTGCCGGGCCCGTCCGGCCCGCCCAACACACGCTACAAGGGTTCCCTGCGCTGTTAGCCGTCCATGCGCATCGGAGACCAGACGTCACCCCCTCCCTCGAAACACTGTTGTTCGTGCGTGCATGCTAGTAAAACCGCATCAGTCTTGCAGCGCACTCCCACTGCAGCGCTAGCCATCTCCCGCCATTCTAGACCCCAAGTAATGGCAAACCACATGTTCAGTCTGCAAATGGCAACCGAGACCGAGACCAGGTCTACCCGTGCCCGTACTTGAGAACAGTCGGTACAGTTGATGGCCCGGAAGCCAGACATCATGCAAACGGCCGTGCGCCGTAACAGTGACAAGAAGCACATGCAGACCCCATCATCGCTAGAGGCAGCTCACACTTTGGGATGATGCAGCAGCGTTCGCTCGACTACAAAATGGATGCTCACAATGCCGCACACACACACAAATGAGAAGGGCTCAGGCGTTTGGCCTCGGGGGTTGTTCACTCTGTACATGATTGCAGTCTCTGTACAGGGGCTTATACGCCAAAGGTGTCAGACGGCTCACCCCATGTCAAACGAAACCAGATCCGAATAGCTAGACGTTGCACAAACCCCACGTCAAACGCCGAGGTCTAGTTCCAGCTGGTCACTAGGGTTTCTCCTGCTGGCCCCAGCTAACGCGAAGGAGGCGGGGCCCCGCTACCGGACGGCTCACCCCAGGCGCCCGGCCCTCCAAAACCGGGAAGCTGCGGGAGGGCTGCCGCGCTGAACTGCGCCGGCAGCAGGAGGGAGTGTGGCCGCATCTGCGGCCGGCCGCTTTGAAGGGCCGCGAGGGCACCATCCTGCGGCGCCATACCCGTGGAGTAGTCGCCCAAGCCACCGCCCGCGGGCCACGCCGTCCCTTGCTGCAGCTGCAGCTGCCGTTGGTGGGGATGCGCCCAGCCCCCGGCCATTTGGGCGTTGGGCGGCAGGGCCCCTGCTCCGGCCCTTCCAGCTGCCGCGGAGAAGGCGGCGTGAGGCTCCTGCACGACGCGCGACAACGCCGGCGGCTGCTGCGGAGCAAGCCACTCCCGGGGCGCCGAGGCGCTGCGGACGGCACGCACTGCAAGCTCCGACGACGCCAGTAGTGGCTGCCCGAATTGCATGCCGGCCGCCCGGCCCTGGCCCGGGAAGTGCCCGGCAGAAGCTGGCAGCGGGACGGGGGTCTGTGCAGCCCACTGCAGTGCCGGCTCGCGCACTCTGCCGTACAACTGAAAGGGAGGCCCTGTGTGTGAGGTGGCGGCAGGCGCTACCACGCCCGCCGACACCCCCTGCCAGCCGGAGACCGACCGGCCTGAGTAGGAATCGTACGTGCCAGGAGCGGAGGCCGCGCGGTTCCAGCCCAGCAAGCCCGTTGGAGGCGGCCCTTGCGCGCCATCGAGGGCCCGGTCGTGTTCTCCGCCCGTATGCCGCCGCTCAGCGGCTGCTGCCTCGGCCTGTGCGAGCTCCATCAACATGGCATTGAGCTCCTTCTCCGTGGCTTGCAGCCCGCCGCCGCCGGGCGCCGGGGCGTGGGAGGCCCAGCCGCCCAGGCCCCAGGAGGCCGGGGGCAACGGCTGTGAGCGAGACGCGGCGGCTCCAGTCTGCTGAGCACCGCCTGCTAGCCACTGCGCCTGCTGAGGCGCTGGCAGAGGCGACTCCCAGCGAGATGCCGCCGCCAGGGCCGCCGCCTGCCGCTCGGCCAAGTGGGCCTTCAGCAGACTTGCCGTCGGCGGACCGAGGCTGCCGCCGGCCGCGGCCGGCAGTGGCTGTGGGTCTTGGGGTTTCGTGCTAGAGGGGCTCGGCTGGCGCCAGGTGCGGGGTCCCTGGCGAGAGGGTAAGGGCCAGGTCAGGGACGGACGGACAGAAGGTGTGCCAGTGCTTGTAACGTTTTCAGCATCTAGCGGCCTCTGAAGCAGGTTCGACATCGCGTTGCAGGCTGCATTGCAAGACACGCACGCACCTCTAACAAAGGCCTCCACGACTGGCGGCTCGGATGCGGCTCGGGCGCGGCCGCCGGGGGCTCTTCCCGTGCAGGTGCCTGCTGCTCGTGTGGAGCACCCCTCGGCGAACGCGTTTGTGGGCCCCGCTCTCCCGCCATGGGCGGCGCTGGGTCGCCACCTGCTGCGGCCGGCTGGGCGCCTAGTGCACCAAGGGCTGCCGTGCGCATGGTCACGGGCGTGGGCGTACCCTCTTCTGCGGTGGGCTCCTCGGGTAAAGGCCCTGCGGTGTCCTCAACCACAATTGCCTCTGGGCGCATCGACACGGCTTGCTCGGCAGCAGCCGAAGCCTGCTGCGGCAGGGCAACGGCAGCAGCGCTCGCCTGAGCAACCGCTGCTGGCTCGGCGTGGGTGCTGACCTGGGCCGGCGGGGCCTCCTGAGACTCCCCATGGGCAGCGCTGCTAGGACCGGCTCCCGTAGCCTCTGGGCCCTCAGGAGCCCCGCCGAAGCTCCCGCTGCCGCTCCCGCTGCCGCTGTCGGTGCCCGCGACGCCCGCTGCCGCCTTCTCCGCCGCCTGCAGCGCCCTCTGTCGGGCCACGGGGTCCTCCGGGTCCTTGAGGTCCTTGAGGTAGGCCCGCAGGAACACGCGGCCGGGCGTGTCATCCTGGGAATGGACTCGCATGGTAGAGTAAAAGATGTTCTGCGGGAGGGCGCGGTGAATCAGGCCGCAAGCACTTGATCGGGCTGCAAAATCCGAAACGTTTAGAGACCACAGCCGCATCGTCACCTCCTCAACCTGAATGGGCAGTGCCTAGGTCCAGAGGCACTTACACACGGTACATGGCCAGAGTCTTACCTTGACGTCTGGGCCGCTCTTAGGGTCTTCGGCGTCCTGACGGCTCAGATTCTTGGCAAGCTCTTTCCACCTAGGAGCAATCATACCGAAGGGCGGCGCGGGATGAGTTGCAATGAAGCGAGAAGAGGATGAATCTCTCACTGCTGCACGGCGCAGGTGCTCCAGTCCATATGCCCACGGAAGAGGCGTGGTGAAGCAGTCCGGCTAACGCAACCCAGACCAGATCAGCACATGTCCACTAAGTGAATCAAGCCGCCTTTTAGCTCTCCTGCCCGTGCGGGTGTCACCTGAGCCCTGCGCCGCAGCTGCAGGGGCCGCCAGCACTACTTCCCCCGCCACCCATGCCACTACCGTTCAACGGTCCGTCATGACTTCGTTGGCCCACATCGTCCTGGGCCCCGGGCCCTCGCCGGCCCCGGCTCGTCCCGTCGGGCATAGCTCGCGAGACATAGTTCCAAGTACCTTCATAACACCCAGCAGTGCGAGACATAGCTCCCCCGCACCTGTTGCCGAATCGCACGTGCAGCCGAGCCACCTCCTCCAGCTCCTCCGACGTCCAGCGCTTGGTCCAGCGAGGGGTGCGCGTGTTGGGCGGCGGGTGCCGGCCGCCGCGACCGCCGCGGCCCCCACCTGAGCCCCGTGCCGCTGAGGGCGCAGCAGGTGCGGTTGCCGCCTCGCCGGCCGCAGCATCCGCGGCATCTGAGGCGCTTGCGCTTTGAGGGGCCTTCGCGGCCGGCTGCGTGTCGCTCGTGTCCATGTGGGGCGGCTGCGCGGCCGCCGTCACGGGCTCGGCGGCCTGCCCTGACGGAGGCCGCGTAGCCCCTTGCTCACTGGGCAGCCCACAAGCTCCAGAGACCTGTTCCGCAGACCCATCCGCTGGCCCCTGACCAGGGGTGGCGTCGCCTTCTCGGCATTCTTCCATGGATCGAGACTGTCAGCCGCCAACTGCGGCTGGACGACCGTTGCGGATTTAGGGCCCGAGGCTCAGACACGGCCCTTAGTTAACCTTATCGAACCTGCGCAAGCTCGACCGGCCGCTGGCCCACCGCTTTGGGCGAGTACGCCGCAACCACGTCCAATCCCAGCGACGACTCGACGACAACCTCAGCTCAGCTACAGAGGAACCCCCGCCCGGTAAGGCTGTGGCCCATACGGGCTTCTGCTTCGGCCTGGTGCGGTGGAGCTGAAACAAGCGGCATTATGGTTCCCAGGGCCTCGCGCACCTCCGCCTGCTCGCCCACGATTACAATGTGTAACCAACGTTTGGTATTCATAGCGTGAGGGTCAAACGCATAAGCGGACCATCTGTGCCGAACTCATTTTTTCTAATGGGACACGGGACACCGCGGGTCGCTTTGCGGAAGCAGTGCAGTAGTACACAGCAAGCAATGGAATGCACAGGGAAAGAGAAAGCAATGCCAGCGATCACCCGCCGAAACGGATCGGGCGCCCAGACCCTAAGGGCAGAGCCGTGCAGAGCACGCATACCTTCTGAAGACATAGCTTACGGTGTGTGTTACATCTTGGAACACAGGAGTCTACACCGGAGAACGCCTGACACTTTACGACTTGTCGCGTCGGTTGCAAAGTCCCGCTCGCTGCTCTGGCCATGCGCCTAGTCTTGCATCCATAGACACTGCAGGCCTTCATGCCGCGGGACAGTGCCTGGGTTGTGGCCGCTTTCGCACCAATTCCGGATGAGTTTTGTCGGCGAGTTTTCCGTGGCCTCAGAGGGTCCAGGAGGGCGCAACTACTGCCACTGAGGGCCGAGAACCCGTAGGTGACACGCGGGGGTCACATTAGGCCTTTTTGACCTTGGGCGAAATCCCTCCCGTCCACGCCGCCGACGGATCCCAGGCTCCCGTCCCTCGCGTCCCTCGCGTCCCTCGCGTCCCTCGCGTCCCTCGCGTCCCTCGCGTCCCTCGCGTCCCTCGCGTCCCTCGCGTCCCTCGCGTCCCTCGCGTCCCTCGCGTCCCTCGCGTCCCTCGCGTCCCTCGCGTCCCTCGCGTCCCTCGCGTCCCTCGCGTCCCTACTTATGAGTGTTGGCGCGTGCGAGCGCCGAGCAGTCGTGTGTGCATAGCCAGGCCCACCAGCGTGGGCTTCAAGTGCGGCGGGGGTAGCGGGGCAACCTGAACCAACGGATGGACGCCCCCGCCCTGGACAAATATATTCACGGATCCAGCAGCTGCTTAGGGCTTACATGTGGCCATTGCATGGGCCAGACCGGAGAGCGGAGTTACGAGGCCCCCCTTGTGCAGGTGCGGTTACGTGTGGCTACCCAGGCACAGGAGCTACGTGCATTAGTGCAACATCCGGCTTCTACTGTACGGCGGATGCTATGCTGGTGGTCCGGCACAGTGCCCTCCAGGGCCCTCCCTGCCCGGCCGGCCCTTCCCCCTTCAACGCTCTCTGGGGACCCTCGTTGCAACTACCGGTACCGAGGGAGGGAGGTGTTGGATGGAGAGTGGGGTCAGCGCGCGTCAGTGGGGTGGGTCGCTCGTCAAGCTATCGGGCGAAGAGACCGGCCGCCGCTTGCTGGCGCTGCCGGCTTCCCCGGGGGTGCGGGCTGCGCTGGAGGTGCTGCCGCAGCGACCGGCCGCGGCTCAGCGCATTGCCGGCGGCCGCGGCTCCAGGCGTGGCTTTGCCCCCGGGCCCCTGCCTGCTGCGGCCCTCCCTACCTGCGCCTGGCGCCCCCTCCGCAGTGAGTGCCGCCGGCTGTCGGCCCTGCTGGCCCGGACTACCTGCGCGCGCTGGCGGCGGATCCGCGCGTGGACGTGCACTTGCTGGCGCAGGTCGTTGTGTCAACGCCCAACATGGACGCGGGCACCTTCCCAGCTGACTGGGAGCGGTTTCTGATCCCTCGCTCGGCGACGGCGACAGGGGTAGTCGCTCAGTGGGCGGGGTTTGGCGAGTGGGTCTCGGGCCTTGCTGGGTGGTCGGGGCTGGGTTGTGGTGGTTTGGGTCCAGCTTTGGCTTGGTGGGGTGCGGTCGGTGGCTGCTTGCTTGTTTATGCCCTGAGATTCTTAGCGGCTGTCTCGCCGCTGAGGCTGCTGTGCTTCATCAGTCGGGGTTGCTCTGGCCCCGGCACCCGCCTGGTTGTGACGCCTGCTGCCGTGTCGGGCGGTGACCTGCTGAGGGGAAACAGGTTCCACCTGGCCCCTGTGCAGATGCTCTTGTTTGTTTGAACCCTAGGCTAGGTCAGGGTCAGGGCGGGGTTAAACAGAGCGCACTGCACGATGGCACGAGGCTCAGAGTGGATTGAGCGCCTCGCAAGGACCCAATGCATGCATACTTGCAAGTACATACATATGTGTAAAGCTTGTCGAGCAGCCCAAGGCAATTGACGCTTTCACCGCTTCCTGCGCGCTTGCTACCCCACGGCTCACCACTCGGCCCCAACCCCCGCAAGGCACGGGGCCACCCTGTCAGCTGGCTCCTGATGCCCTCCTGTCCCTCCCAGCATAGACTTCGATTTGAGCAGAGCAGCCTAGGCGCGTTTAGGCCTCCGCCTGGGTGAATTCTGGGTAAGGTCACCACGCTCCACTGCCGCTGCAGGGCAACTCCTTCAGCTTTCCATGTGTTCTCGGCCTCTGCCCCGAGCCTATCACGTTTCACGTACCACCACCCCGCACAGACTACTGGCGCGGGCTGGGGTTGTAGCGTCCCACCCGACTGACCCCACCCTCCATCCAACACCGCCCGCCCTCGGCACCGGTAGTTGCAACGAGGGTCCCCAGAGAGCGTTGAAGGGGGAAGGGCCGGCCGGGCAAGGAGGGCCCTGGAGGGCACTGTGCCGGATGTTGCACTCAAGCACTCGGTTCCTGTGCATGGGTATTCGCCAACTGTCGCACCTGCAACGGGGGCCTCGTAACTCCGCAACCCTGGTCTGGCCCATGCAATGGGGACAACTCAACAGTGGCAGCGTCCGTGGGCGGGCTTGAGACAAGGGTGGCTGCCCGAAGGCAGGAAAAGGGCTGAGCCCCGTGGTCCCCCCCAGGGGGCCCCATGTTCGAATCCTCAACCCTCTCCACCACCAGCCCGCATGCAGGCTCGCACCCGGCCATTAATCCGTTGGAACTAACCCCGCACTACACGAGGTGGTGCGCTCGTCAGGCGTCTACTCGCCTCGGCCTGGACATAGCCGGCCGGACCCACCCGCAGCTACGGCTACGGGAACCTCCGCCCCCCTCATCCTGCAACACCGCCCTTTCCGCCTCCGCCTCCACCCGCAGCTGCGGCCCCGCCCGCGCCCCCCGCAGCGCGCACGAGAGCGCGATTGAGAGCCGCCGGCCTCGCCAGGCCCTCCAGAAGGCAGACCGTCAGTCGGCTTGAGAAAATGCAATGCAGGTGACGAGGGCATGCGCAGCTCCCGGCACCCAGGACTTCAGCAGGTTGTACCGCTGCCCCCGCACGTGAAGCCTACGCCCGTAGGCTGAGCTAAGCACACACGACCGCTCGCACGCGCCAGTGCTTATCAACAAGGGGACGCGCAGGACGCGCGGGGCGGGGGCGCGGGTTGTGTGGGCGGCGTGGACGGGACACGGGAGGGATTTCGCCCAAGGTCAAACACAGCTAATGTGACCCCCACCTGTCACCTACGGGTTCTCTGCCCTCACTGGCAGTAGTTGCGCCCTCCTGGACCCTCGGAGGCCACGGGGCACACGCCGACAAGGTTCATCCGGCATTGGTGCGAAAGCGGCCACAACCCAGGCGCTGTCCCGCGGCATGAAGGCCTGCAGTATCTACGGGCGCCGACCGCGGCCGCATTGCGTGTGTAACCGACTGGCGCCAGGAATGAAGGTGGGGGCCCATACTTCCATGGGAAGTTTGGTGTGGCGAATCAGGGCCAGGAAGCATGTGGAGCGATGAGCAGGGAGAAAAGACACGGGGGCACAGACTTGCTGCATTTACACACCTTGCCCAGCCAGACCCCCGAATAGCCTCCCCCCTACCTAGCATAACCTGTCTGGGCACTGTGGGCAGCTTCCCCAAGCGCGCATGCCTGTACCCTGCATCCCTTGATGCCTCTAATTGCCAGCTATGTCTGCATGCCCAGCCCCGAAAAGCCACATCCGCCTTGCCTCCTTGGCGTGACGTCAGACACCCCATCCACCAAGGGGGCACGGAGCCGGAAGCCGAGCGTGCCCTCGTTCACTGCGCTGCAATGCGCTCTGTGGTACACCCCCTCCACCCTCCTTCCTGCCCTTGCACGTCGTCTTTTATGTCGGCGTTGCAAAAGGGAGGCCAAGCCACCGACTTCCTCTTCACTTCCCATTAGTAAGATTGCCATCTTCACACTGCCATGTGAGCTCAGGTCTGTTACAAAGCTAGCCTATGCCTCCGGCGGGAACAGGCATACTATACAACCTAAGGAGCCAGTCCAGCAGTCCTCCCTGCCACATTAGCCTAACATTACAAACAGCAAACAATGGCTTAAGGATCACGGGAAGGATTGGGTGTTGGTTCCTACCCACGCTAGCAGAAGGCATCGAGGCATCCTAACAAACACGCTGCCCTGGCCAATGGCTGTCCTTCACAGCAGTGATATCATCCCTGATAGAGCCTCACTGGACACACGTCCCTTTGGCCCACGGCCCGTATGGGAGTTCACGGCCGATGCCCTTGTCCGTGTAACAACAACAACTCAACTGCAGAGGGACGCGGCATACCCCTGCCGCAAGTGCAATTGCTGCTACGTGACATCTAGTGTTGCGCCAGCCTCGCTCGCACTGGCCTCAAACGGCGGCCCACAGCCGACCCTGCCTGGCGGCCTGAGGCAGTCAATACTAACTGTCCATGGCAGACCCCAGGGGAGACCCAGGGCAGACCCTGTCCCACACTACGCTGTGCTCCCCCATGTGCACCGCATCGACTACCCACGCCCACGCAAACTGGTGTCCAGCTTAGCACGGTTGCAAGCCTTGCAACGTACGGCTTTCCTGGGCAAGCCCCCGAGGCCGGGCCCTGGAACCAACATCACCCAGCCTCAGGCCACACAACCCTCCTTTCCATCACTCTACCGGCTGACCCTGACGTCACCCCAAGGTGTGCTCCACCGTGCGCCTGACACCTGCCAACGGGGACCGGAGAAAGAGGGCTGACAAAGCCGCCCTCCCGAGCGGCCGCTGCCGGCAAAAAGGCTGACCACGGCGGACAGGGCCTTCCGCGCTGGCGGGAGCTTGAGCAGAGTGCCGCTCGCCGCCACCTCAGCCTCCGCCAGCTCCTCCAGCAGAGCGTTCAGCTCTGCAGCCGTCGCCGCCCACACGTCGCCTGACTCAGCGCTGGAGGAGATCCGGTGCAGCGTGGCCGCGGGCGGAGGCTCCAGCAAGCTCCGCGGCCCCGCGCGCGCTGGGAGCGGGGAGGGCCACCGCGAGGCTGCATCCAGCACCGCAGCCCGGTGCGCGGCGAGGTGGGAGCTCAAGAGGCAGGTCCCACACGCAGTGCCTGCCTCCGAGGGGCGCAGAATGCGCCAAGGCGGGGGCTGGGACGGGGCCGGAAAGAGCTGCGTCGGCCGGGCGTCGCTGACCTGCGGCTCGGGCTGCGCCTCCGCCACAGGGGCCTCAGGCAGTCCATACGACGACGAACGGGACCCCAGTCCTGCCGCCGCCTCATGCCGCGGAGGCTGGCGGTGGGATGGCGAGGACTGGGGTGAAGAGGGGCTCGCCGTCGGCGGCGGCGCGAGCGGCAGCTCCGGACACTGCAGCGGGGCCACGGACGGCGGCGGCGGCGGCGTCGAGTCTTCCTCCCACTCGCACAGGTCCGAAAGGAGCTCCAGACACGAGTCGAGTGATGGAGAAGGCGCTAGCAGGGGCAACAGGGGAGCAGCCGGCGGGTCCGTCGCGTGCAGGTGAGGCGAAGGCGGCGGCGAAGGCTGGGCACACGGCGGCGGTGGCGGAGGCGGTGGCGGTGGGGGCAGGGACGTGACGGCCGGTGGGAGGGCAGGCGCTGGGGCCTCCAGGAGAGCCTCCGACGCGCTCGGTGAGGGGCCGTTGGCTGCAGCACCGTCGGAGACACGCGGCGAAGACGGGACGAGCGCCGCCGCTGCCTTCTCCGCGCCCCCAGGGGCTTCCGCAGGGCTTGCAACGGTGCCCTCAGCCGCGCCGCCCGCGGAGGGGCCATCCAGCAGCGGGCCAGGCGCTGGAGTCTCCTCGCCGTTGCCGCCCTGAGCCTCCTGCTTCACCCCGTTGCCCTTCTTGTTTCTGGACCTTGGGCTGCTACGGCTGCCGCTGCCGCTGCCGCTGCCACCGTTGGAGGTGCGCGGGCGCTTGCTGCTGACCGCGCCGCCGCCGCGGTCTCCGGTGCTGCCCCCGGCGCTGCCTCCGCGCACCTTACCTCCCTTGCGCTTGCGCTTGCATTGCACGCCGTCCGGACCGCCACTGACGTCCAGGCAATCCTTCTTGCCGCCTTTGTCACAGGAGGCCGCGCCTTGACCGCCCTCGGCCTTGACGACGGCGTCTTGCTCGCTGCCGCCGTCGCTGCTCTTCTCTCCGCATGGGCCAGCCGCTTTCTCGGCCTTCCTCAGAGACGCCTGGCGCGCCCCCTCGCCGTCGTCTGCGCAGGCCCTGAGAGCTGAGATGTAGGCCCGCAGGAAAACGCGACCGGGCGTGTCATCCGGGGAATGCACTCGCATGGTCGAGTAAAAACAGCTATGAGGCCTTGCCCGAGCCCTCTCCCGCCTAGGCTCGGGCAGGTCCAGTTTCCCCCGGGGTGCCGGTTCCTCGGGCAGCCTGCCGGCCTGCCCGAGAGGCTTTTCTGCAGACGCAATTTTGCCCCGCGCACAAACGGCCTCCCAAGGCTCGCATTGGGTTATGGTTGACAACTAGAGGGGCTGCGTGGAGGAGCGCGCGCGGAACAGCGCGTCCCGACGACGGCCCCCGCGGACCGTACGCGGCATGGCGGGCAGCCCTACTCCTTGCCCCGTAGCCAGGGTACTGAGCCAGCCATACGCACAGCCGCACAAGTACTTGCGTACATGCCGCAACAGTGTTGCAATGGGCAAAGGCAAGCTAGAGGACCCCATTGAGAGAGACCTGCGTAATGCGCAAAGGAACCGCAAAAGACGGAATGATGGCAACGAAGGAAAGCGCAGCGGCCCTGGCGGTTCCGGCGGCACCCACAAACAGCAGAAGAAACAACAGAAGACAATAGCCCCGAAACTAGTCGACCACAATGCCCACGATGACGATTTCTTCCGTGGTGATGATAGACACGACAACTTAGACGAGGAGAGCGAAGGAGAAGAGGAACCGCTCGACAGCGACGCTGAGGGCGATGAGGAGCTTCCCGACGACCTGCCTGCTGAAGGAGAGGTCCTTGCTAGCTATCTGCAACACTATGCCGAAGCTGCGACCTGTCGAGGGGAGATGCATGCCGCCGCGGCCAGCGCGCTTCGCGGCCAGACCGCCATCGTGGTGTCCGCGTGTCCGCGCTGCGGCAGCAAGGCGTCGCCGCCAAAGCTCTGCCCTGTGACCATCGTAACCTGGGACCAACCGATCCAGGTTCAGATGCCGGTGTCCCGGTGCGCGCCGTGTGGGTTATGGCTCCATGTGCAGCCTACCCAGGCTGACTGCCTGCCCGACTCCCGGCCAGGCTGGAACCTGGGCTTGTCGCGCTCGGGCCAGAGCTTGCTCTGGTGGCACAAACCAATGCTGCAAATGTACGACGTCCTGTGCTTTCGTACGCGCAAAGGTTCGGCGGAGGCCTTCAGCCAGTCCATCTTGGACAACTGGGGGCGCAACGGGTATCCCTGCCCCGATACCGTCTCAAGCACAACCCTCAGACAGCGCTTCCGCCAGTCGCTGCTGCTCTTCTTCGGAGGAGAAGCTGCTGTTGACGAGTATCCCGAGCACACGATAGAGTCGTGGCCGAGGGGAGCCGGCAACGGTTGCCCGTGCTGTGGCTGCTCGGTGACTTGCCGCAGGCCGCAGGTCCCCGGTCCACAGCCTGAGCCGAGGGCGGGGGCGGAGCAGGAGCAGGCGGAGGCCGAGGCGGGGCCCCAGCTGCCCGTGTGGCTGCAGGTGCGTGGTTGGCTCGGTTGTGGGCATGAGAGATCCGCCCTGGGTCCAGGGAGCGTGGCGCTTGCTGTTTGTGCGCCTGGATGCGGCACCTGCACCGTCTGCTCACCTCCCCGCCTGCCCGCTCCCTGGCGTTCGCACCTCAGGTCCCCGGTCCACAGCCTGAGCTGAGGGCGGAGGCGGAGCAGGAGCAGGCGGGGGCCGAGGCGGGGCCCCAGCTGCCCGTGGGGCTGCAGGTGCGTGGTTTGCGCGGTTGTGGGCATGAGAGATCCGCCCTGGGTCCAGGGAGCGTGGCGCTTGCTGTTTGTGCGCCTGGATGCGGCACCTGCACCGTCTGCTCACCTCCCCGCCTGCCCGCTCCCTGGCGTTCGCACCTCAGGTCCCCGGTCCACAGCCTGAGCTGAGGGCGGAGGCGGAGCAGGAGCAGGCGGGGGCCGAGGCGGGGCCCCAGCTGCCCGTGGGGCTGCAGGTGCGTGGTTTGCGCGGCTGTGGGCATGAGAGATCCGCCCTGGGTCCAGGGAGCGTGGCACTTGCTGTTTGCGCGCCTGGATGCGGCACCTGCACCGTCTGCTCACCTCCCCGCCTGCCCGCTCCCTGGCGTTCGCACCTCAGGTCCCCGGTCCACAGCCTGAGCTGAGGGCGGAGGCGGAGCAGGAGCAGGCGGGGGCCGAGGCGGGGCCCCAGCTGCCCGTGGGGCTGCAGGTGCGTGGTTTGCGCGGCTATGGGCATGAGAGATCCGCCCTGGGTCCAGGGAGCGTGGCGCTTGCTGTTTGTGCGCCTTGATGCGGCACCTGCACCGTCTGCTCACCTCCCTGCCTGCCCGCTCCCTGGCGTTCGCACCTCAGGTCCCCGGTCCACAGCCTGAGCTGAGGGCGGAGGCGGAGCAGGAGCAGGCGGGGGCCGAGGCGGGGCCCCAGCTGCCCGTGGGGCTGCAGGTGCGTGGTTTGCGCGGTTGTGGGCATGAGAGATCCGCCCTGGGTCCAGGGAGCGTGGCGCTTGCTGTTTGTGCGCCTTGATGCGGCACCTGCACCGTCTGCTCACCTCCCTGCCTGCCCGCTCCCTGGCGTTCGCACCTCAGGTCCCCGGTCCACAGCCTGAGCTGAGGGCGGAGGCGGAGCAGGAGCAGGCGGGGGCCGAGGCGGGGCCCCAGCTGCCCGTGGGGCTGCAGGTGCGTGGTTTGCGCGGTTGTGGGCATGAGAGATCCGCCCTGGGTCCAGGGAGCGTGGCGCTTGCTGTTTGCGCGCCTGGATGCGGCACCTGCACCGTCTGCTCACCTCCCCGCCTGCCCGCTCCCTGGCGTTCGCACCTCAGGTCCCCGGTCCACAGCCTGAGCTGAGGGCGGAGGCGGAGCAGGAGCAGGCGGGGGCCGAGGCGGGGCCCCAGCTGCCCGTGGGGCTGCAGGTGCGTGGTTTGCGCGGCTATGGGCATGAGAGATCCGCCCTGGGTCCAGGGAGCGTGGCGCTTGCTGTTTGTGCGCCTGGATGCGGCACCTGCACCGTCTGCTCACCTCCCCGCCTGCCCGCTCCCTGGCGTTCGCACCTCAGGTCCCCGGTCCACAGCCTGAGCTGAGGGCGGAGGCGGAGCAGGAGCAGACGGGGGCCGAGGCGGGGCCCCAGCTGCCCGTGGGGCTGCAGGTGCGTGGTTTGCGCGGTTGTGGGCATGAGAGATCCGCCCTGGGTCCAGGGAGCGTGGCGCTTGCTGTTTGTGCGCCTTGATGCGGCACCTGCACCGTCTGCTCACCTCCCCGCCTGCCCGCTCCCTGGCGTTCGCACCTCAGGTCCCCGGTCCACAGCCTGAGCTGAGGGCGGAGGCGGAGCAGGAGCAGGCGGGGGCCGAGGCGGGGCCCCAGCTGCCCGTGGGGCTGCAGGTGCGTGGTTTGCGCGGTTGTGGGCATGAGAGATCCGCCCTGGGTCCAGGGAGCGTGGCGCTTGCTGTTTGCGCGCCTGGATGCGGCACCTGCACCGTCTGCTCACCTCCCCGCCTGCCCGCTCCCTGGCGTTCGCACCTCAGGTCCCCGGTCCACAGCCTGAGCTGAGGGCGGAGGCGGAGCAGGAGCAGGCGGGGGCCGAGGCGGGGCCCCAGCTGCCCGTGGGGCTGCAGGTGCGTGGTTTGCGCGGTTGTGGGCATGAGAGATCCGCCCTGGGTCCAGGGAGCGTGGCGCTTGCTGTTTGTGCGCCTGGATGCGGCACCTGCACCGTCTGCTCACCTCCCTGCCTGCCCGCTCCCTGGCGTTCGCACCTCAGGTCCCCGGTCCACAGCCTGAGCTGAGGGCGGAGGCGGAGCAGGAGCAGGCGGGGGCCGAGGCGGGGCCCCAGCTGCCCGTGGGGCTGCAGGTGCGTGGTTTGCGCGGTTGTGGGCATGAGAGATCCGCCCTGGGTCCAGGGAGCGTGGCACTTGCTGTTTGCGCGCCTGGATGCGGCACCTGCACCGTCTGCTCACCTCCCCGCCTGCCCGCTCCCTGGCGTTCGCACCTCAGGTCCCCGGTCCACAGCCTGAGCTGAGGGCGGAGGCGGAGCAGGAGCAGGCGGGGGCCGAGGCGGGGCCCCAGCTGCCCGTGGGGCTGCAGGTGCGTGGTTTGCGCGGTTGTGGGCATGAGAGATCCGCCCTGGGTCCAGGGAGCGTGGCGCTTGCTGTTTGTGCGCCTTGATGCGGCACCTGCACCGTCTGCTCACCTCCCCGCCTGCCCGCTCCCTGGCGTTCGCACCTCAGGTCCCCGGTCCACAGCCTGAGCTGAGGGCGGAGGCGGAGCAGGAGCAGGCGGGGGCCGAGGCGGGGCCCCAGCTGCCCGTGGGGCTGCAGGTGCGTGGTTTGCGCGGTTGTGGGCATGAGAGATCCGCCCTGGGTCCAGGGAGCGTGGCGCTTGCTGTTTGCGCGCCTGGATGCGGCACCTGCACCGTCTGCTCACCTCCCTGCCTGCCCGCTCCCTGGCGTTCGCACCTCAGGTCCCCGGTCCACAGCCTGAGCTGAGGGCGGAGGCGGAGCAGGAGCAGGCGGGGGCCGAGGCGGGGCCCCAGCTGCCCGTGGGGCTGCAGGTGCGTGGTTTGCGCGGTTGTGGGCATGAGGAATCCGCCCGCGGGCCGACTTCTCGTTCACTGACGCCTGCCCCATCGTTTGACCCTGGCTGACAGGACCCGCGGTCGGCCGTGTCGGTGCACTGGCTGGCGGGCGCTCGTGGACCGGAGATTAGTGGGCCTGGGCCCGCAGAGCTGCATTCCGTCCACTTCGATTGCAACTTCAAGGCCAACCTCCTGTCCCAGAAAGGCTACACGTCTGCTTACAAGCAGCCGGGCAGGCGCCGCTTCTTCCTTTCCAACCAGAGCGTGCAGGCAGTCCTAGATGATGGACACGCTGCACAACAAATTGGAGTGACGCACTGCTCTAACTTCAGCGCGGACCAGGTGGGGGATAGAGGCACAGGGCCCTGGCTGGGTCTCGGTACCAACGTGCTGACCGTGTAGTCCCTGTGTGCAGGTGCTGGCAGCCGAGTCCAAGAAGGTGAGCAGCTGTGAGGGGTCAGCGCTGACAGCCAGGTTTGCCACACGTGTGCTGCCACATTTGCAGAACCTGATCACGGCGGTTGGAGCCGCAGTGTGCCGGCATGGCGTGCTTCTGCGCTTGCTGAATCTGTTTTCGGGAGAGCGGCACGCCTACTCAACGGCAGCGGTCCGGTCGCTACTCAAGGCCAGCACAGCTGTGCGGTTCTGGTGGTATGACATCGCGTGCCGGTGAGGCCAACGCATGCGGTGTCCCGCGTAGGTACCACGCACGTAGTCACGGTAACGCATTGTTGCAGGTGGAGCAAGTCGTACGCCAAGTGGCTGGACCGCCAGTCGCCAGCCCTGCAGGAGCTTGGCGGGGGCATGGTGCACCTCATCCCTCCGTGGCACCGCTACGCGCACAGGTGGGACGCTGGCAACGAACAATGGGCAGATTGGGACAGTGCTAGCTGCTGTTAACCCATGCTTCTGTGTCGCAGCTATCCCTGCCAGAAGGCCTTCGGACAACTTAACGTCCCCGGCGTTGGTCGGGGAAGTGGGGAGCCGGCTGAGATCTTCAACAGTGTGTTTGGGCCACACGGCGCCGTCACGCAGTACATGAGCCCGGCACACCGGGAAGCGCACCTGGAGCGGGTAGCCTGGTTGTACTGCCTGGACGTCATCGCAGACCTGCCTGGCCGCCTCGAGCGAATGAGGGTTCGCTGTGAGGCAGCCCTCAGGGCCGCGGAGCACCGCATCGCGCTGCTGACCCCTGCTCTTGCAGAGGCCTCGGACCGGACCATTGTCGAGGTGGGTGAAGCTTATGGCGGTGTCTTCAATTGCTGAGGCAGCTTGTAACTAACGTTGTGCTTTGCATGGGGTCTGCAGGTCGAGCAAATGATGGCGAGCCGCACTGAGCGAGTGCAGGCATTGGACCAGCCCGCCGTGGACCAGCCGGCAGCCGTGCGCGGAGAGTATGTGCGCTGCCGGCTGGCCCTCCTCAAACTGCAGCGCGATGATGCTGTGGACGTCAGCTCAGACGGTGTCCGACTGGGGCTTCTGTTCCCAGGCGCAGACTCGGTGCCTGTCCGGCAGCGGCCCGCATTGCTGCGGACCATCCAGGAGCAGCTCGCTCGCTTGCAGGCGGAGCTGGCAGCGGAGCCGGGTGGTGGTGCCTCGGGTACCCCTGGCCTTGAGCCCGGCACTGCGGCTTGGGCAGAGGCACTGTCTGAGCTGGCGCGGGGCGAGCTCCGGAAGCTGTTCACGGAAGTGGAGGTGAGGCGGGGTCAACGACACGATTCGCTCCAGGGGAACCATGGTTCGCTCAGTATGGCTGTTGCAGGCCTGTAAGGCTCATACCTCAGACCACGCGTGGGCACCCTCCCCCTCATCCTGCCTGACAGGACGCCGTCGTTGACGTGCATGCGCTGGAGCAAGTGGTGCGGCACCTAAGCGGCAGGCGCAAGCATCAGCAGCTGGCGCTCAAGGAGAAGAATCGGGCTAAGGGCCGAGTGCGAGCTCTGTGGGAGCAGCTGATGAGCTGGAGCTCTGTCCCTGGGGCAGTTTCAGGCGAGCTGAAGCAGGGCTTGACCGCGGCCAATGCGTACCACGCCGTGCTGAACCAGCGGTACCCCTGGGGCGGCGAGCCTGATGGCGAGGCGCAGCCCACGCGCAGCACGGCCCGCATGGAGGTGTCCCTGTTCAGAGCGTGGCAGGAGCGCTTGAGGTGCGGCGAGGAGCTTGAGCTTCTAGCCATGGAGCTGGGACGCGCTGGGGCGTACTACCGCTACCGCGTGGGCCTTCTGGAGCAGGCGCTGGAGGGGGTAGAGCCGACTAGCAGCAAGGGGCGGATCCTATCGCTGCATCTGCGCCGTATGTCAGCACTGCTCTCCAGGTTTGAGACCCTGGCGGCCCGATGCGCATTGCCGGACTTGTGAGAGCCAGGGCAAGGGGACGCGGGCCAAGGGCAGGCTGACTCTCTGGCGCTGTAAAGTGCTGGTGTTGGGCAAGAGTTGCTACGTGCTAAGTCTTGGGACCAATGCAGGCTAGCTGTAGGGCTTGCAACGGACGGCATTCTGAACTGAGCATGAGCGTGCGGTGCTTAGGGGTACGGGCGGGGGCTTGCGGCTGCAAAACTGGAATGCAGCAGAGCGCCTGCCTGGGCCAAGGGCAGGCTGACTCTCTGGCGCTGTAAAGTGCTGGTGTTGGGCAAGGGTTGCTACGTGCCAAGTCTTGGGACCAATGCAGGCTAGCTGTAGGGCTTGCAACGGACGGCATTCTGAACTGAGCATGAGCGTGCGGTGCTTAGGGGTACGGGCGGGGGCTTGCGGCTGCAAAACTGGAATGCAGCAGAGCCCTGCCTGGGCCAAGGGCAGGCTGACTCTCTGGCGCTGTTAAGTGCTGGTGTTGGGCAAGAGTTGCTACGTGCTAAGTCTTGGGACCAATGCAGGCTAGCTGTAGGGCTTGCAACGGACGGCATTCTGAACTGAGCATGAGCGTGCGGTGCTTAGGGGTACGGGCGGGGGCTTGCGGCTGCAAAACTGGAATGCAGCAGAGCGCCTGCCTGGGCCAAGGGCAGGCTGACTCTCTGGCGCTGTAAAGTGCTGGTGTTGGGCAAGGGTTGCTACGTGCCAAGTCTTGGGACCAATGCAGGCTAGCTGTAGGGCTTGCAACGGACGGCATTCTGAACTGAGCATGAGCGTGCGGTGCTTAGGGGTACGGGCGGGGGCTTGCGGCTGCAAACTGGAATGCAGCAGAGCCCTGCCTGGGCCAAGGGCAGGCTGACTCTCTGGCGCTGTTAAGTGCTGGTGTTGGGCAAGAGTTGCTACGTGCTAAGTCTTGGGACCAATGCAGGCTAGCTGTAGGGCTTGCAACGGACGGCATTCTGAACTGAGCATGAGCGTGCGGTGCTTAGGGGTACGGGCGGGGGCTTGCGGCTGCAAAACTGGATGCAGCAGAGCCCTGCCTGGGCCAAGGGCAGGCTGACTCTCTGGCGCTGTAAAGTGCTGGTGTTGGGCAAGGGTTGCTACGTGCTAAGTCTTGGGACCAATGCAGGCTAGCTGTAGGGCTTGCAACGGACGGCATTCTGAACTGAGCATGAGCGTGCGGTGCTTAGGGGTACGGGCGGGGGCTTGCGGCTGCAAAACTGGAATGCAGCAGAGCGCCTGCCTGGGCCAAGGGCAGGCTGACTCTCTGGCGCTGTAAAGTGCTGGTGTTGGGCAAGGGTTGCTACGTGCCAAGTCTTGGGACCAATGCAGGCTAGCTATAGGAATTGCAATGGACGGCATTCTGAACTGAGCATGAGCGTGCGGTGCTTAGGGGTACGGGCGGGGGCTTGCGGCTGCAAAACTGGAATGCAGCAGAGCGCCTGCCTGGGCCAAGGGCAGGCTGACTCTCTGGCGCTGTAAGGTGCTGGTGTTGGGCAAGGGTTGCTACGTGCCAAGTCTTGGGACCAATGCAGGCTAGCTGTAGGGCTTGCAACGGACGGCATTCTGAACTGAGCATGAGCGTGCGGTGCTTAGGGGTACGGGCGGGGGCTTGCGGCTGCAAAACTGGAATGCAGCAGAGCGCCTGCCTGGGCCAAGGGCAGGCTGACTCTCTGGCGCTGTAAGTGCTGGTGTTGGTCAAGGGTTGCTACGTGCTAAGTCTTGGGACCAATGCAGGCTAGCTGTAGGGCTTGCAACGGACGGCATTCTGAACTGAGCATGAGCGTGCGGTGCTTAGGGGTACGGGCGGGGGCTTGCGGCTGCAAAACTGGAATGCAGCAGAGCGCCTGCCTGGGCCAAGGGCAGGCTGACTCTCTGGCGCTGTAAAGTGCTGGTGTTGGTCAAGGGTTGCTACGTGCTAAGTCTTGGGACCAATGCAGGCTAGCTGTAGGGCTTGCAACGGACGGCATTCTGAACTGAGCATGAGCGTGCGGTGCTTAGGGGTACGGGCGGGGGCTTGCGGCTGCAAAACTGGAATGCAGCAGAGCGCCTGCCTGGGCCAAGGGCAGGCTGACTCTCTGGCGCTGTAAAGTGCTGGTGTTGGGCAAGGGTTGCTACGTGCCAAGTCTTGGGACCAAGGCAGGCTAGCTATAGGAATTGCAATGGACGGCATTCTGAACGGGTTACGGGGTCACTCTGGCGTCTGGCCCCTTCGGCCCTAGGAGGGTATCTTGTGCTTGCGTGACCTCAACTCTGGCCCTAGCGGAGTGTGCGCGTTGGGTCATTGCGTATGTATCTGCATCTGCACACCTGCACTGCTCCGACGCGACCAGCGTCACGCCTCGCCCGTGTCAACATGTCGGCAACATGCCGGCGGCCGAGACGAGAGGCCTTCTGTCACCCCAGCCAGCATCTCCACAAACCGCCCGCACAAACCTCCGCAAGTACCACTCGTTGCACCATAGCTTCAGTTTCGCGGCAATCGGTACAGGTCGACTTCGGACGGACTAGGTCGAGGACCACCGCGGACCCCACCCCCAAGGGAGTCCCTCACCCATACCTGCAAACCGATGTCATCCGATGGCCCCCAAACTTCGTACATAGCACAAGTAACACATATGCATGGCTACGGCAGTGCCGTTCTGGCCTGTGTCACACCTGGCCCGTGTCCACGTCAACATGTCGGCAACATGCCGGAAGCCAAAAATGGAGGCATTCTGTCACCCCAGCTAGCAACTCCACAAACCGACCGCACAAACCTCAGCAAGTGTCACTCGTTGCACCATAGCTTCAGTTCCGCGGCAATCGGAACTGGTCGACTTCCGACGGAGTAGGTCGAGGACCACCGCGGACAGCTATGAGGCCTTGCCCGAGCCCTCTCCCGCCTAGGCTCGGGCAGGTCCAGTTTCCCCCGGGGTGCCGGTTCCTCGGGCAGCCTGCCGGCCTGCCCGAGAGGCTTTTCTGCAGACGCAATTTTGCCCCGCGCACAAACGGCCTCCCAAGGCTCGCATTGGGTTATGGTTGACAACTAGAGGGGCTGCGTGGAGGAGCGCGCGCGGAACAGCGCGTCCCGACGACGGCCCCCGCGGACCGTACGCGGCATGGCGGGCAGCCCTACTCCTTGCCCCGTAGCCAGGGTACTGAGCCAGCCATACGCACAGCCGCACAAGTACTTGCGTACATGCCGCAACAGTGTTGCAATGGGCAAAGGCAAGCTAGAGGACCCCATTGAGAGAGACCTGCGTAATGCGCAAAGGAACCGCAAAAGACGGAATGATGGCAACGAAGGAAAGCGCAGCGGCCCTGGCGGTTCCGGCGGCACCCACAAACAGCAGAAGAAACAACAGAAGACAATAGCCCCGAAACTAGTCGACCACAATGCCCACGATGACGATTTCTTCCGTGGTGATGATAGACACGACAACTTAGACGAGGAGAGCGAAGGAGAAGAGGAACCGCTCGACAGCGACGCTGAGGGCGATGAGGAGCTTCCCGACGACCTGCCTGCTGAAGGAGAGGTCCTTGCTAGCTATCTGCAACACTATGCCGAAGCTGCGACCTGTCGAGGGGAGATGCATGCCGCCGCGGCCAGCGCGCTTCGCGGCCAGACCGCCATCGTGGTGTCCGCGTGTCCGCGCTGCGGCAGCAAGGCGTCGCCGCCAAAGCTCTGCCCTGTGACCATCGTAACCTGGGACCAACCGATCCAGGTTCAGATGCCGGTGTCCCGGTGCGCGCCGTGTGGGTTATGGCTCCATGTGCAGCCTACCCAGGCTGACTGCCTGCCCGACTCCCGGCCAGGCTGGAACCTGGGCTTGTCGCGCTCGGGCCAGAGCTTGCTCTGGTGGCACAAACCAATGCTGCAAATGTACGACGTCCTGTGCTTTCGTACGCGCAAAGGTTCGGCGGAGGCCTTCAGCCAGTCCATCTTGGACAACTGGGGGCGCAACGGGTATCCCTGCCCCGATACCGTCTCAAGCACAACCCTCAGACAGCGCTTCCGCCAGTCGCTGCTGCTCTTCTTCGGAGGAGAAGCTGCTGTTGACGAGTATCCCGAGCACACGATAGAGTCGTGGCCGAGGGGAGCCGGCAACGGTTGCCCGTGCTGTGGCTGCTCGGTGACTTGCCGCAGGCCGCAGGTCCCCGGTCCACAGCCTGAGCTGAGGGCGGAGGCGGAGCAGGAGCAGGCGGAGGCCGAGGCGGGGCCCCAGCTGCCCGTGTGGCTGCAGGTGCGTGGTTGGCTCGGTTGTGGGCATGAGAGATCCGCCCTGGGTCCAGGGAGCGTGGCGCTTGCTGTTTGTGCGCCTGGATGCGGCACCTGCACCGTCTGCTCACCTCCCCGCCTGCCCGCTCCCTGGCGTTCGCACCTCAGGTCCCCGGTCCACAGCCTGAGCTGAGGGCGGAGGCGGAGCAGGAGCAGGCGGGGGCCGAGGCGGGGCCCCAGCTGCCCGTGGGGCTGCAGGTGCGTGGTTTGCGCGGTTGTGGGCATGAGAGATCCGCCCTGGGTCCAGGGAGCGTGGCGCTTGCTGTTTGTGCGCCTGGATGCGGCACCTGCACCGTCTGCTCACCTCCCCGCCTGCCCGCTCCCTGGCGTTCGCACCTCAGGTCCCCGGTCCACAGCCTGAGCTGAGGGCGGAGGCGGAGCAGGAGCAGGCGGGGGCCGAGGCGGGGCCCCAGCTGCCCGTGGGGCTGCAGGTGCGTGGTTTGCGCGGCTGTGGGCATGAGAGATCCGCCCTGGGTCCAGGGAGCGTGGCACTTGCTGTTTGCGCGCCTGGATGCGGCACCTGCACCGTCTGCTCACCTCCCCGCCTGCCCGCTCCCTGGCGTTCGCACCTCAGGTCCCCGGTCCACAGCCTGAGCTGAGGGCGGAGGCGGAGCAGGAGCAGGCGGGGGCCGAGGCGGGGCCCCAGCTGCCCGTGGGGCTGCAGGTGCGTGGTTTGCGCGGCTATGGGCATGAGAGATCCGCCCTGGGTCCAGGGAGCGTGGCGCTTGCTGTTTGTGCGCCTTGATGCGGCACCTGCACCGTCTGCTCACCTCCCTGCCTGCCCGCTCCCTGGCGTTCGCACCTCAGGTCCCCGGTCCACAGCCTGAGCTGAGGGCGGAGGCGGAGCAGGAGCAGGCGGGGGCCGAGGCGGGGGCCCCAGCTGCCCGTGGGGCTGCAGGTGCGTGGTTTGCGCGGTTGTGGGCATGAGAGATCCGCCCTGGGTCCAGGGAGCGTGGCGCTTGCTGTTTGTGCGCCTTGATGCGGCACCTGCACCGTCTGCTCACCTCCCTGCCTGCCCGCTCCCTGGCGTTCGCACCTCAGGTCCCCGGTCCACAGCCTGAGCTGAGGGCGGAGGCGGAGCAGGAGCAGGCGGGGGCCGAGGCGGGGCCCCAGCTGCCCGTGGGGCTGCAGGTGCGTGGTTTGCGCGGTTGTGGGCATGAGAGATCCGCCCTGGGTCCAGGGAGCGTGGCACTTGCTGTTTGCGCGCCTGGATGCGGCACCTGCACCGTCTGCTCACCTCCCCGCCTGCCCGCTCCCTGGCGTTCGCACCTCAGGTCCCCGGTCCACAGCCTGAGCTGAGGGCGGAGGCGGAGCAGGAGCAGGCGGGGGCCGAGGCGGGGCCCCAGCTGCCCGTGGGGCTGCAGGTGCGTGGTTTGCGCGGCTATGGGCATGAGAGATCCGCCCTGGGTCCAGGGAGCGTGGCGCTTGCTGTTTGTGCGCCTGGATGCGGCACCTGCACCGTCTGCTCACCTCCCCGCCTGCCCGCTCCCTGGCGTTCGCACCTCAGGTCCCCGGTCCACAGCCTGAGCTGAGGGCGGAGGCGGAGCAGGAGCAGACGGGGGCCGAGGCGGGGCCCCCAGCTGCCCGTGGGGCTGCAGGTGCGTGGTTTTGCGCGGTTGTGGGCATGAGAGATCCGCCCTGGGTCCAGGGAGCGTGGCGCTTGCTGTTTGTGCGCCTTGATGCGGCACCTGCACCGTCTGCTCACCTCCCCGCCTGCCCGCTCCCTGGCGTTCGCACCTCAGGTCCCCGGTCCACAGCCTGAGCTGAGGGCGGAGGCGGAGCAGGAGCAGGCGGGGGCCGAGGCGGGGCCCCAGCTGCCCGTGGGGCTGCAGGTGCGTGGTTTGCGCGGTTGTGGGCATGAGAGATCCGCCCTGGGTCCAGGGAGCGTGGCGCTTGCTGTTTGCGCGCCTGGATGCGGCACCTGCACCGTCTGCTCACCTCCCCGCCTGCCCGCTCCCTGGCGTTCGCACCTCAGGTCCCCGGTCCACAGCCTGAGCTGAGGGCGGAGGCGGAGCAGGAGCAGGCGGGGGCCGAGGCGGGGCCCCAGCTGCCCGTGGGGCTGCAGGTGCGTGGTTTGCGCGGTTGTGGGCATGAGAGATCCGCCCTGGGTCCAGGGAGCGTGGCGCTTGCTGTTTGTGCGCCTGGATGCGGCACCTGCACCGTCTGCTCACCTCCCTGCCTGCCCGCTCCCTGGCGTTCGCACCTCAGGTCCCCGGTCCACAGCCTGAGCTGAGGGCGGAGGGCGGAGCAGGAGCAGGCGGGGGCCGAGGCGGGGCCCCAGCTGCCCGTGGGGCTGCAGGTGCGTGGTTTTGCGCGGTTGTGGGCATGAGAGATCCGCCCTGGGTCCAGGGAGCGTGGCACTTGCTGTTTGCGCGCCTGGATGCGGCACCTGCACCGTCTGCTCACCTCCCCGCCTGCCCGCTCCCTGGCGTTCGCACCTCAGGTCCCCGGTCCACAGCCTGAGCTGAGGGCGGAGGCGGAGCAGGAGCAGGCGGGGGCCGAGGCGGGGCCCCAGCTGCCCGTGGGGCTGCAGGTGCGTGGTTTGCGCGGTTGTGGGCATGAGAGATCCGCCCTGGGTCCAGGGAGCGTGGCGCTTGCTGTTTGTGCGCCTTGATGCGGCACCTGCACCGTCTGCTCACCTCCCCGCCTGCCCGCTCCCTGGCGTTCGCACCTCAGGTCCCCGGTCCACAGCCTGAGCTGAGGGCGGAGGCGGAGCAGGAGCAGGCGGGGGCCGAGGCGGGGCCCCAGCTGCCCGTGGGGCTGCAGGTGCGTGGTTTGCGCGGTTGTGGGCATGAGAGATCCGCCCTGGGTCCAGGGAGCGTGGCGCTTGCTGTTTGCGCGCCTGGATGCGGCACCTGCACCGTCTGCTCACCTCCCTGCCTGCCCGCTCCCTGGCGTTCGCACCTCAGGTCCCCGGTCCACAGCCTGAGCTGAGGGCGGAGGCGGAGCAGGAGCAGGCGGGGGCCGAGGCGGGGCCCCAGCTGCCCGTGGGGCTGCAGGTGCGTGGTTTGCGCGGTTGTGGGCATGAGGAATCCGCCCGCGGGCCGACTTCTCGTTCACTGACGCCTGCCCCATCGTTTGACCCTGGCTGACAGGACCCGCGGTCGGCCGTGTCGGTGCACTGGCTGGCGGGCGCTCGTGGACCGGAGATTAGTGGGCCTGGGCCCGCAGAGCTGCATTCCGTCCACTTCGATTGCAACTTCAAGGCCAACCTCCTGTCCCAGAAAGGCTACACGTCTGCTTACAAGCAGCCGGGCAGGCGCCGCTTCTTCCTTTCCAACCAGAGCGTGCAGGCAGTCCTAGATGATGGACACGCTGCACAACAAATTGGAGTGACGCACTGCTCTAACTTCAGCGCGGACCAGGTGGGGGATAGAGGCACAGGGCCCTGGCTGGGTCTCGGTACCAACGTGCTGACCGTGTAGTCCCTGTGTGCAGGTGCTGGCAGCCGAGTCCAAGAAGGTGAGCAGCTGTGAGGGGTCAGCGCTGACAGCCAGGTTTGCCACACGTGTGCTGCCACATTTGCAGAACCTGATCACGGCGGTTGGAGCCGCAGTGTGCCGGCATGGCGTGCTTCTGCGCTTGCTGAATCTGTTTTCGGGAGAGCGGCACGCCTACTCAACGGCAGCGGTCCGGTCGCTACTCAAGGCCAGCACAGCTGTGCGGTTCTGGTTGGTATGACATCGCGTGCCGGTGAGGCCAACGCATGCGGTGTCCCGCGTAGGTACCACGCACGTAGTCACGGTAACGCATTGTTGCAGGTGGAGCAAGTCGTACGCCAAGTGGCTGGACCGCCAGTCGCCAGCCCTGCAGGAGCTGGCGGGGCATGGTGCACCTCATCCCTCCGTGGCACCGCTACGCGCACAGGGTGGGGACGCTGGCAACGAACAATGGGCAGATTGGGACAGTGCTAGCTGCTGTTAACCCATGCTTCTGTGTCGCAGCTATCCCTGCCAGAAGGCCTTCGGACAACTTACGTCCCCGGCGTTGGTCGGGGAAGTGGGGAGCCGGCTGAGATCTTCAACAGTGTGTTTGGGCCACACGGCGCCGTCACGCAGTACATGAGCCCGGCACACCGGGAAGCGCACCTGGAGCGGGTAGCCTGGTTGTACTGCCTGGACGTCATCGCAGACCTGCCTGGCAGCCTCGAGCGAATGAGGGTTCGCTGTGAGGCAGCCCTCAGGCCGCGGAGCACCGCATTCGCGCTGCTGACCCCTGCTCTTGCAGAGGGCCTCGGACCCGGACCATTGTCGAGGTGGGTGAAGCTTATGGCGGTGTCTTCAATTGCTGAGGCAGCTTGTAACTAACGTTGTGCTTTGCATGGGGTCTGCAGGTCGAGCAAATGATGGCGAGCCGCACTGAGCGAGTGCAGGCATTGGACCAGCCCGCCGTGGACCAGCCGGCAGCCGTGCGCGGAGAGTATGTGCGCTGCCGGCTGGCCCTCCTCAAACTGCAGCGCGATGATGCTGTGGACGTCAGCTCAGACGGTGTCCGACTGGGGCTTCTGTTCCCAGGCGCAGACTCGGTGCCTGTCCGGCAGCGGCCCGCATTGCTGCGGACCATCCAGGAGCAGCTCGCTCGCTTGCAGGCGGAGCTGGCAGCGGAGCCGGGGTGGTGGTTGCCTCGGGTACCCCTGGCCTTGAGCCCGGCACTGCGGCTTGGGCAGAGGCACTGTCTGAGCTGGCGCGGGGCGAGCTCACGGAAGCTGTTCACGGAAGTGGAGGTGAGGCGGGGTCAACGACACGATTCGCTCCAGGGGAACCATGGTTCGCTCAGTATGGCTGTTGCAGGCCTGTAAGGCTCATACCTCAGACCACGCTTGGGCACCCTCCCCCCTCTCCTGCCTGACAGGACGCCCGTCGTTGACGTGCATGCGATGGAGCAAGTGGTGCGGCACCTAAGCGGCAGGCGCAAGCATCAGCAGCTGGCGCTCAAGGAGAAGAATCGGGCTAAGGGCCGAGTGCCGAGCTCTGTGGGAGCAGCTGATGAGCTGGAGCTCTGTCCCTGGGGCAGTTTCAGGCGAGCTGAAGCAGGGCTTGACCGCGCCAATGCGTACCACGCCGTGCTGAACCAGCGGTACCCCTGGGGCGGCGAGCCTGATGGCGAGGCGCAGCCCACGCGCAGCACGGCCCGCATGGAGGTGTCCTGTTCAGAGCGTGGCAAGGAGCGCTTGAGGTGCGGCGAGGAGCTTGAGCTTCTAGCCATGGAGCTGGGACGCGCTGGGGCGTACTACCGCTACCGCGTGGGCCTTCTGGAGCAGGCGCGCTGGAGGGGTAGAGCCGACTAGCAGCAAGGGGCGGATCCTATCGCTGCATCTGCGCCGTATGTCAGCACTGCTCTCCAGGTTTGAGACCCTGGCGGCCCGATGCGCATTGCCGGACTTGTGAGAGCCAGGGCAAGGGGACGCGGGCAAGGGCAGGCTGACTCTCTGGCGCTGTAAAGTGCTGGTGTTGGGCAAGAGTTGCTACGTGCTAAGTCTTGGGACCAATGAGGCAGGAGCTGTAGGGCTTGCAACGGACGGCATTCTGAACTGAGCATGAGCGTGCGGTGCTTAGGGGTACGGGCGGGGGCTTGCGGCTGCAAAACTGGAATGCAGCAGAGCGCCTGCCGGGCCAAGGGCAGGCTGACTCTCTGGCGCTGTAAAGTGCTGGTGTTGGGCAAGGGTTGCTACGTGCCAAGTCTTGGGACCAATGCAGGCTAGCTGTAGGGCTTGCAACGGACGGCATTCTGAACTGAGCATGAGCGTGCGGTGCTTAGGGTACGGTGGGCGGGGGCTTGCGGCTGCAAAAACTGGAATGCAGCAGAGCCCTGCCTGGGCCAAGGGCAGGCTGACTCTCTGGCGCTGTTAAGTGGTGTTGGGGCAAGAGTTGCACGTGCTAAGTCTTGGGACCAATGCAGGCTAGCTGTAGGGCTTGCAACGGACGGCATCATTCTGAACTGAGCATGAGCGGGCGGTGCTTAGGGGTACGGGCGGGGGCTTGCGGTGCAAAACTGGAATGCAGCAGAGCGCCTGCCTGGGCCAAGGGCAGGCTGACTCTCTGGCGCTGTAAAGTGCTGGGTGTTGGGCAAGGGTTGCTACGTGCCAAGTCTTGGGACCAATGCAGGCTAGCTGTAGGGCTTGCAACGGACGGCATTCTGAACTGAGCATGAGCGTGCGGTGCTTAGGGGTACGGGCGGGGGCTTGCGGCTGCAAAACTGGAATGCAGCAGAGCCCTGCCTGGGCCAGGGCAGGCGACTCTCTGGCGCTGTAAGTGCTGGTGTTGGGCAAGAGTTGCTACGTGCTAAGTCTTGGGACCAATGCAGGCTAGCTGTAGGGCTTGCAACGGACGGCATTCTGAACTGAGCATGATGAGTGCTGGTTGTACTTAGGGGGTACGGGCGGGGGCTTGCGGCTGCAAAACTGGATGCAGCAGAGCCCTGCCTGGGCAAGGGCAGGCTGACTCTCTGGCGCTGTAAAGTGCTGGTGGGGCAAAGGTTGCTACGTGCTAAGTCTTGGGACCAATGCAGGCTAGCTGTAGGGCTTGGCAACGGACGGCATTCTGAACTGAGCATGAGCGTGCGTTGGTGCTTAGGGGTACGGGCGGGGGCTTGCGGCTGCAAAACTGGAATGCAGCAGAGCGCCTGCCTGGGCCAAGGGCAGGCTACTCTCTGGCGCTGTAAAGTGCTGGTGTTGGGCAAGGGTTGCTACGTGCAAGTCTTGGGACCATGCAGGCTAGCTATAGGAATTGCACATGGACGGCATTCTGAACTGAGC